>JBBMOI010000015.1:1782500-1785000 GCA_038088405.1 Porites divaricata | reverse complement strand
TTCCGTATAGCCCCAGACAAGTTCATACAATTAGCTAATATGAATAGAAACATGCATGCATAATAAACCTAAAAGGCATCATGAATCGTGTGCGATCTCGGAGAACGATCGCTAAGAAGAATCCTGTCATCTGAACGATAGAGGCGATCGTAGTCTGTGAACTCATACGGAGGTCTTAAAAGTAAATGCAGTCAATTTTAATTGACTACATTTAATATGTTATGCGTACCTCATTTAAGCGATGATCTTGAATAATTCGCTTGATTTCACACGTCGAAAGGGTCTACAAGGAAATCACATTTAAGACAAGTTTTACTCATCGCCTTTCCTTCACAAAATAAACTGGGCGTCCACAAAACTAACTTTATAAGGATTCGACAATCAACTCCTTTGCAAAAAAGAAAGATGAACCAGTCTGCGTGGCAGGCAATGGGTTTTTTCCCTTCTTTTGTTTTATAACTGTGATTGATTTACGTCAGCAAAATGTTACGTGTGCTTCCAGAAATATGTTGATTTGCAAAAGGCAGCCATCTGGAAAAATTAGAAAGACAGGAGAATTAAACTATGAGTGTCACACATAGAACCCAATACACAGTAAACAACACTTTTCGCAACTAAAATACAAAAACCAACCTTACAACATGTGTTCTGCTAGGCTTATGTCGTAGTGTTTTGACGGACCGGTTTATTTTTAGGTACATTTTAGAGCAAGTTTTCCCGCGAAAATGTGAGCTTTGCTTGGCGTCTCGGAGCGCATTTGAAGTGTGAGCGGTGGGGGGAGGGAAGGAAAGCTAAAGGTTTTATGGCCAAAACTCAGGGGCACCCAATGGATCTGTTCCTCAAAATAGCTGTTCTACAGGCAAATTCTTCCTGGCTGGGAGATTTGGATAAAATAATATGTCCCTTTGAGGAAAGTGTGGCTGGTAAGTAGACAATTCAGGGTCTTCTCTTAGACGTCTGGAATAGCCGCTATGCGCTTTTATGTGTTTGATCCTTTTATTATTCCATAATTCTGATGGTATCACTGGCCTTTTTCCTGTTAACACTGTACCTTACCGGCAACACTAGAGATGGGTAAAATAAATAACAAAATACTGCATTTTCCTGCGTATTAATTAACTGAAAATTTCCTGCCGAAGAGGCTGGAAATAGCATTTTTAAGACCCTAATTTGAATTTTTTTATTGTGAGGGAGCATGCGCATACCTGAGTATCAGGTCCTCCTTAGTAGAGGGGGAGGGGAGGGTAGCAATTCATAGATTTTCAGCTTGTTTTTGATTTTGAGCAGACGCCTACTACAGTTACCATATAATTTGGAGAGCATGGTGTAATGACTGTTAGTAAAATCCAACAAGTGGTCTATTATCAATGCTGCATTCTGATTGGTTGAGCTACTACTAGGCTATATGTTATAGCCCACACCGTAATTTTTAGGGAGTTATTATAACTCCAAAAATGGAGTAAAAATTTTAGGTACAGGATAACCCCTTTTTGGGCCTTACTTTAACTCCTAATTTAACTCCAAATTTGGGGTAATTTTTACTCCTGAAAAAGAGTTGTTTTTACTCCCAGTCTGGAGTTAAAATAACTCCGAAATGGGGTTATTTTTACTCCTTACATGGGTTCTTTTTGGAGTTAATTTAACTCTGAAAGTGGAGTAGAAATTTTAGGTTCAGGATAACTCCTTTTTTAGGGTTATTTTAACTCCTCAATATCCGGGGTCTACTTTTACTCCTGAAAAAGAGTTCTTTATACTCCTTTTTGGAGTTAAAATAACTCCCTAAAAAATAACTCCACTCTAAGGAGTTTAATTAGTCCCCCTAGAGGAGTTGTTATAACTCCTTGAAAATTACTGTGCACTAGTAGCGAAAAGCGCCAGGTTTTTGGCGGCAAAAAAGGATTTAAGTCTAGCTTTAACTAGCTAAAGTTGTTTTGTCTCGGCAGATGAAAAAGTCCGGTTTATTTTGCCTCGAAGAGTAGCAGAGATGAATGGACCGTCAGTCTGATCACGCTGTTTGAAGGAGCACTGTTAATTGCTGAAAGTCTTGCCCCTCGGCATCACAAAGAGAAGTGGTTATATGCATACAGGAAACTACTAAACAACTGAAAGAGAGCAGTATGAGAAAACTATAAAAAGCCTATTTTGTATTTGCCAATTAATACTTCCTTCGCTCTGTTTTAAAATAAATCGCAACAATTATACAAGGTTTGCAGATATTTCCGTATAGCTCCATAAAATTTCACACAATTGATCAGACAATTAGTTATTGTGAATAGAAACATGCATGGAAAACAAACCTATAAGGCTTCATTAACCGTGTGCGATCTCGGAGAAAGATCGCTAAAGAACTATCCTGTCATCTGAACGATAGGGACGATGTAGTAGTAGCTACATTTAACATGTTGTGCCTACCTTATTTATACGATGATCTTGATACTTGCAATTCGCGAAAATTCTCTGAAAAATGCACTTTGATTTTCAGACGACGTTAGGGTCTACA
>JBBMOI010000015.1:1532500-1777500 GCA_038088405.1 Porites divaricata | reverse complement strand
TCATAAATCAATGGGAAAAAAACAGGATCCGTAATTTACAGCACGGACTGTGAAAGCAAGGCTAGTAAGATGCTTATTACATGGCTTTCTGTTTTGGGGAAGCAGAAGCAATTGCAGGACAAGTAAATTAATAGTCATTTGACAGACGTAAAAAAAAAAAAACGAAAGATTTTATTGGTTCACAAAGGCAGTAGCACTTTAGAAAAGCTTTCCATTGAAAGTGAAATCATAATGCAAATGTGCCAAGTCGAAAGTTCTCTGGCAGTCAAAACTAAGAACACTGTAAAGTTTTAGCTCGCTGGATTCTTTTGGGGTTTCACAAAACAGTAGTGGGACACCCAAAATAACTAAAAAGCTAAACTAGTTGGGTAACCATAATTATGATAATTAAAAATGTGAGAGTCAGGAAGAGGCACAATAAATACGCCATCTTTGCTGACCGCTGACCACACCTCTGGATACTTGTGAAAACTGGATACTGTGTCTGGCTGGAAATGTCTTACATCTTTCTTTTGTTGGTCCTTGAAAAAACACTGCATGTCACAGAAGCCTGTTGAGATAATCAGGTGCAGGTGTATTTTTGTATTTATTTTAGTGGAAATAACTCCGTAATTTTTTAACTTTTTACCTTTTATAAATTTAGTTTTTAGAGAATTATACAGGTAAATTCACCTTATGATACCATGTATAAACTCATTTTATAATTTTTTTCCCTATTATTTTAGTGTTCTCAATTAGCTTTTTTTTTTTAAAGACATCGACACTTAACTAAAGTTGTTATGTTATGTTATGTACATTTGTTTATTTCATTGTCAAAGGAATTGTTTGTGTTTCTTTTGCAAAATGTCTCGATCTCTGCAAGTCCATTCTCGTCTTCTTAGCTGTGACCTACAGTGTACGATAAAATTTTCAACCATAGACTAGAATCCTCTTCTTAACTAAGATTACAGCTTCTTCATCAGCTTCATTCTCAAATAAACACAGGTTAAAATTTGGAAGGACGAAGTCAACATGCAAGTCCTTAGGGTTCACAGACATACGACAGTCCTGGAAATAATTTTTCTTGCTTGAAAGGTCATGTGTCCTTTCACACCTTTACTTTAAAAGGACACATTTGAAAATTGGTCAGTCGTTAATTAGAATACCGTATTTACTCAAATAAGCACCAAGCCACTTATTAATTAAATTTTTACGCCTCAAATGTGGCCCTTATTTGATGGCGGCGTTTATTTGAAAGTTGGATACAACAAAGAATTGTTTTCGCCATGTTGTTATTTGTTGTATTACTAATAGAATTAACGTCTTTTGATTTTGATTATAACGGGGCCATGGGTCTTGGTGGGGCTTATCACTCTTTTGTCTCAAACGCAGTGCTTATTCAAGATCGGTGCTAATTTGAGTAAATACGGTCATGCTTTCAACCTTGTTTGCCTCAAATCTCTTGATAGTTGTCGCGTTCCCAGTGTCGTAGACTCGTGGCGTTAGGCACTGGAGTTCGCCAGGTCAACCACAGTGAAGCACTAGGCGGTCAGCAAGATTCAATGGCGTTTATTAAAATCAGGCTAGTCCGACTATTTACAGCACTTGCGGTGAAAACTAGAAAGAAACGTGCGATTTTTACGTCAGACGAAACGAAAACTACGATAATGCTCCGTGCACGAAAAAAGAAGGAAAAACAAACTACTAAATTTTCAAGCGTGACTTACGTCTGATCTTGACTCCGGGGGTTGAAAGAACTCCGAATCTCCTACAGTTGTGTTAACTCCTAAAGTTCTCCAATAGCTCCTTACACTGTGATGGACTTCTAACAACTGAATAAACGTGCTTAGGAAAAGAATAATCTAATGCATGCCTTCTGACGTAAAGGAAATAAAACTGAATAACGCTTTGTACGCCTAGCCAAAAAACGGATATACGATGATCATGCAATAAAATAAGCAATGCCATAATCACGAAAGAAAAAACAGTCCTTGAATGTAACTAATTAAAATGTCATTTATTGCGGATAACGTGACACTCCTCGCCCAAGGATCTCTGATCCTTGCTCCTGTTTAATTATCTTCTGCGTTCTTGGGAACCTACTCCGCTGGTGCGGGTACCAGAAGGACAAGCTCCTTAATTGGTCGCAGGAACGTCTTCTTTGCACCGCCTCTCACTGTCTCTACTTGGGCCTTTCTTACTTGACCGTCATCACTCTCTATGGCTTCTGAAACTCTGCCGACGGGCCAGTCATTTCTGTAAGCTCCCTCCTCCTTTACAAGAACTATGTCTCCTGTGCGTAGATTTCTCTTCGGCTTCTCCCACTTGGTCCTGGTCTGCATGCTTTGAAGGTACTCTCGCCTCCATCGTATCCAGAATTGGTCCGCAAGGTACTGGACACGTCTCCAACGGCGTCGTGCGTAGACATCAGGTGGAACAAAGTTGCCAGGTGGCGGGCCAAGTGGGCGTGTCTTCATAGTCAAAAGCATAGAGGGTGACAGCGGTTGAGGTTCATCTGCATCTGTTGGTATAGCAGATATAGGGCGAGCATTGACTATCGCAGTCACCTCTGCCATAAGTGTTACGAGTAGTTCGTGTGTAAGTTGATGACTGCCAAGCTCCGCAAACATCGCTCCTAATACACGGCGAATGGTACCTATTTGGCGCTCCCAAGCGCCGCCAGAATGTGAGGCATGTGGTGGGTTGAAGATCCACTCGCACCCATGGTTGTTCACGTAGCCTTTCACTTGACATTGGTCCATTTCTCGCAGGGCGTCTCCCAGCTCCGATTTTCCACCAATGAAATTGGTACCCCGATCGCACCTGAGAATGGAAACAGGACCGCGAAGTGCAAAGAATCTTCTTAGGGCGCAGATAAAGGAACTAGCATCCATGGACTCCAGTAGTTCTATGTGGATCGCTCTGCTACTTAGGCAAGTGAATACCAGTCCCCAGCGTTTAGAGTTAACTGCGCCTCCGCGTGTCTTCCGAGAACGTATCATCCAGGGGCCGAAAACGTCGAACCCAACGTTTGTGAAGGGAGGGGCTACTTCCATTCTGTCTGCTGGTAGGTCGGCCATATGCTGAGCTATCACTGGTCCTCTCAACTTCTTACATGTAACGCACTTGTTTAACTCCCGTGCTACAGTATTGTGACCTCCAATCAACCAATACCCAGCTTGGCGGATGGCACCGTGCGTAATCTGACGACCTTGGTGGTGGACTTGTCTGTGGTAGTGACGTGTTATCAGATCTGCAACATGGCTTTTCTTCGGCATCAGGACAGGGTGCTTTTCTCCAAACTCTAAGGTAGCGCGTCGAAGACGGCCGCCGACTCGTAGAACACCATTATTGTCCACAAAGGGGTCTAAACGGTACAGCTTCGAACTCTTTGGAACAGTCTCCAGTTTGTTGCTCTCTGCAATCCTTCAGTCCGACTTCAATTCTTCTGAAAGGCTTTCACTTTGTACTGCACGAATTATTACTGTCATGGCCTCCTGAAGTTCCTTTGCTGTTGGCTGCCGCATCAATTTTGTGTTCTTGCTGCTTGATATTTTCGACTCAATCTCTTCCTGACTCTTGTTCTTTCTCCGCTTGAACTCCTTGATAACTACGATCAAATTTGCGATTGCACGTTGCAGTGAATGAAGACTCGAGAATCGTGAGAACCTGTCTGCTCCGAGACCATTTTGTTTGCTGATTTGCGTTTTCAGGCTCACGGTGTTCTTTCGTACTTCCGGATCGTTCTCATTTAGTAGAATCTCGTCCTCTTCATCTTCTGCTGCTGTTTTGTTTGGGTCTCTCAAGAAGCTTGGTCCGGTTAACCAATCCGATCCTGTGAGACGCTGCGCATTCAGGCAACGTGTACTCAGGTCTGCAGGGTTCTCGCTTGTATCTACATACTTCCACTGTTTGGGGCTGGAAATCTTCCGGATTATTTGTACACGGTTAGCGACGTAAACATAGAACCTTCGGCTCTCGTTCTGGATGTAACCGAGGACGACCTTTGAGTCCGTGTAGAACGTGATCTCGTTAATCTCCATGTCCATCTCCTTTACGATCTTGTTAACTGCTTGCGAGGCAAGAACAGCGGCACACAACTCTAAGCGGGGGATGCTTGTGGTCTGAGCAGGCGCTACCTTTGATTGACCGAAGAGCAAGGCCGTGCAGATATCGCCCCTATCGTTAAAAAGTCTTAGGTATATTGAAGCTCCAATTGCGTCCTTGCTGGCGTCCGAAAAGGCGTGGATTTCTCTTCTTACGATTTCCCGGAAACCAGCTGGGTGGTAGCAGCGGGGTACTGAAACGTTCTCCAAATGAGGAAGTGAATTTCTCCAACGTTGCCACTGCGACAATAGCGTGTCTGGTAGAGGGTCGTCCCATCCTAATGGTTTTTCTTTGTTGTTTTTCTTCCCTAAGAGTACTAGCTGCTGAAGCAACAACTTCCCTTCAAGTAGAACTGGCACTGCGAGGCCTAGTGGGTCATAAATTGAATTCACGACCGATAGTACTCCTCTTCGCGTGAATGGCTTTTCGGGAAGGCAGACCTTGAACGTGAAAGTGTCTTCCTCAAGGTTCCAATAGACTCCTAGAGAACGTTGTGCGGGAAGGCTATCGTGTCGAAGATCTAGATCTCGTACTCCCTTTCCCCTGTCTTCGGCTGGGAACGCCTCCATGACTTCAACTGAGTTGGATACGACCTTATGAAGCTTCAGGTTAGCGGTTGCTAACATTGCTTGAGTCGCGAAGACAAGATCGATTGTTTCTTTGGTAGTGGGCCGTGATGCCAAGCCGTCGTCAACATAGAAGTTACGGTGCACAAATTCGGCTGCATTTTCTCCAAACTCCTCCTCGCCGTCAGCTGCCGTCTTTCTTAAACCAAACGTCGCAACAGCTGGGCTTGGTCCATTTCCGAAGAGGTGAACATTCATTCGGTACTCCATTATCCGTTTGCCGGGTGTATTGTCTTCGTACCAGAGAAAACGTAGGAAGTCTCTGTGCTCTGGATCAACGTGGAAGGAATGGAACATCTGCTCGATGTCACACATGACAGCTGTTGTCTCTCGCCGAAAGCGAAATAGAACTCCTAACAGGTTGTTCATGAGATCTGGACCCGATAATAGCTCTCCGTTCAGCGACACACCTTCGCATTCCGCTGAAGAGTCAAAGACCACTCTGATTTGAGTTGGTTTCTTCGGGTGGTAAACTCCAAAGTGCGGAAGGTACCACACCCGACCGTACTGGGGCCTAGTAGTTTCTTCAAACGGCACTGGGGAGGCGTGGCCTTTTTCGATTATCTTCCCCATGAACTCCACGTAGTCTTTTGCCATCTGAGGCTTTCTTTTTAAGGTGCGAATGAGGCCATTTAAGCGGTTGACTGCTTGACTTCGATTGTTTGGCAAATGAGGGTCTTTACGGCGGAAAGGTAAGGGCATTTCCCAGTTCCCTTGTTCGTTCTTATGTACGCCAGTCTCCATGATCTCTAAGAATTTGCGATCTTCGCAAGATAGGCTCACATCGTTATCCTCGCGACTCGTAATGAACACGTTGTCCGTTAGGTCTCCCTTTTGCTCAAGAAAGCTCTCTTTTAGTGTAAACTGGTTAGGACATGGCAAGAATTCGTAATTGTTCGTCTCCGTCGACTTCTCCCTCGAATCGGCCGCGAGGAGACTGGTGCGGCAGGCGCGCACGTGCACGGCTCCCCCGACAAGGTCTAGGCACATCTGTCCGATTATCGTCCAGCCTAATGATGACTTTTGAGCCCACGGGGCTCCTTTCGGCCCGTTTCTGAACTCCCTCACTTTAAGCAACTTGGGGCATCTCGTCCGATAAGCAGGTGAATTTCGGCATTTTCATCGAGCTGCGGGATTTCGTTCGCGATATCGCTGAGATGTGGGAATCTTCTCGCCATCTCCGGTGTTGGAATCTCTTGTTTGTCGCGAGGGATGTTATTGCATTCGATGAGGGTGGGCAGTTCTGACTCCGTTCCTTTTAAGGATTTTAGGACTACACCTGTCACGCGCCGTCCTTGCCTTGCCTCTTTCTCGCCGCTACATGTAGTTAGGTAATACTTTTCTTCTGGGCCGGTTGCCCCTAATTCATCGGCAAGTTCGCTGGTGATCAAGGACGTGTTGCTTTGATCGTCAATAATCGCATAGACTCTACAAATACTTTTCGGTCTCTCTTTACTGACGACATCAACCAGTACTAGTTTACTGCATGAGACGCCGCCCTCGTTAGCTCCGCACAGGGATGTGCATTTTGTGTCGACCGACTCTCCACCTTCGGGTTTCTTCTGCCTCTCTTTGTGGAGGAGTGCGATGTGACGTGTGTCCTTGCATATACTGCATCTGATCGTTTGTCTGGAATCCTTTGCTCTGTGGCCTTCGGATAGACAGCGATAGCAAAGTCCAGCCTGAAGGATCCATTCAGTCTTCTCCTCTAATGTTTTTGCGGCGAAGGCTTTGCACTCCTCTAAGCTGTGTCCGTCTCTGTCGTGGAATGGGCACCGTTTTGTCTCCCTCTTACTTGTTGGTGCGTTTGAGTCATTGGGGTCAGTGTTGGTTTTAAGCGCCTTTTTGTTCTGTCCTGTGCGACTCGGCGTTTGGATAGGAGGATTGGTAAGTCTAGCTCCGATATTAATGTTTGGATTGTTTTTTATCCTAGCATGTTTTTGAACAACTTCCGAAAAAACGTGAAAGGCAGGATAGGCGTCTCCATTGTTCTCCGAGAATTTAGCTATTTCTTTCTCCCATTTCACGCGAAGCGACGGTGGTAGCTTAGCTGCGATCGGTTGTATTGCATTGGGAAAATTGAGACACGTGAGGCCAGGTAGGCAGGATATTTGGCTGGTTACATCAGCGCAGAGGTCGGCAAATTCTTGAAGCCTGTCATTTTCACTTTCTCTGAAAGCGGCAAGCGCGTGCATTCTCTCCAGTAATGCATTAGTAATTGTCGCTGCGCTGCCGAAACGCCTCTCCAATTCCGCCCAGAGGTTTTTTAATAGCCCGCAGGGGTCATGATGTTTCCTTTTTCGATAATTGTCGACAAGTTTTTGAGGCTCTCCGCTTGTAAAACTACGCAGGTAGTTTATCTCTTGGACGGGGGATACGATGACGTCCTCTATCATGGCTTTAAACGCTGCTTTCCACGGGTGAAAAATCGTGGGATCCCCGCTAAAAACGTCAGGGTGGCATTTAGGCAGATTTTGACGCGCGAGTCCAGCGACAATTTTGTGGTTTACCGACGTCAATGTCTCAATTAGCTGGCTTCCGGTGACGTCTATTAAGGGGGTTGATGTGATAATTGGCTCTCTATTAAAGGGAGTATCTTTTAGCGCTTTCTTATTTGGCAGATCTTGAGTGAAAGATTGACTTTTCCGTACTGCTGAAGGCTCTGATTGTTCTAAAGTATTTAACGATTCTTGTGTACGTCCGGGGCGTGATCGATAATCCGCAGGTGGGGGGTTAAGCGTGGGAGAAGAATGTACCCATTGTGAAGTGCGCTCTTCGTTTTTTATTCCAGGAACTTCAAGTGATAGCAATTCGGGATCTCTCTCCAACTCCTGTTCTAATAGGGCTTCCTCAAATACTTTTAGCTTCGCATTTGCTACAGCGGCTTTTTTATCTGCTCCTAGTATCTTTAACTCCTTTTCATATCGCGCTTTTTCTTGTTGCCGAATCCTTTCCGCCTCGGCGTCACGCGTTCTGCGCTCGAGCTCTTTCTCTGCTGTGAGGCGCGTGTATTGAGCTTCTTGACTTGCGGCTCTCGCATCGGCTAGTGCTTGCAATCTTGCAACGCTGCTGCTAGTACTAGAGACCAATGAGCGGCGCGAAGAATGACGAGAATAAACAGATCTTGTCTCCAACAATTCGTCGGATTGTCTAGCAATTCTATTTTTTAAACTATCTACAAGTAGGAGGGCTCGTTCTAGGGTCTCGTTTTCCTCCTTGAGTTGGTCTCCATCTATAAATTCACCGTGAAGATCCTGTTTATACAGGCTAAGTAGGCCTTTTAAAAGGCTTCCAAACTCTTCCGCGGCGGCCGTGAGGTCGCTCGCTATGGTCTTTACATCGGTGTCATCAGCAGTCTCTTCAACTGATCGCATGATAATTAACAGCCTTCTACGCGACTTAATGATTTCTCTCTGTCTATCTTCTACGGCGTTTTCAAGGGCCTTAGGTGTCAATTGTATTTTCCTTTTACTTCTCCTAGCTCCCGTCTCCGTGACTCCGTCAATGTTTTTGCTGGCCATCTTTTCGTGACTTCGGGTTTAAATACGGTTACATACGGCTTACCTCAGCCTCTGTTGTTGACGGATCAGACTTTTCACTGTCGCGTTCCCAGTGTCGTAGACGCGTGGCGTTAGGCACTGGAGTTCGCCAGGTCAACCACAGTGAAGCACTAGGCGGTCAGCAAGATTCAATGGCGTTTATTAAAATCAGGCTAGTCCGACTATTTACAGCACTTGCGGTGAAAACTAGAAAGAAACGTGCGATTTTTACGTCAGACGAAACGAAAACTACGATAATGCTCCGTGCACGAAAAAAGAAGGAAAAACAAACTACTAAATTTTCAAGCGTGACTTACGTCTGATCTTGACTCCGGGGGTTGAAAGAACTCCGAATCTCCTACAGTTGTGTTAACTCCTAAAGTTCTCCAATAGCTCCTTACACTGTGATGGACTTCTAACAACTGAATAAACGTGCTTAGGAAAAGAATAATCTAATGCATGCCTTCTGACGTAAAGGAAATAAAACTGAATAACGCTTTGTACGCCTAGCCAAAAAACGGATATACGATGATCATGCAATAAAATAAGCAATGCCATAATCACGAAAGAAAAAACAGTCCTTGAATGTAACTAATTAAAATGTCATTTATTGCGGATAACGTGACAATGGGGATTATTGTTGTAAGTTATTCATTAGCATGGTTGAAACAATAGTCCGCAGTTAGTGTTCTACACAGTGCCTGAATTTCTTAAAGAGTAATAGAGAAATCGAAGATGTTTTGAACAGACTAATGTATTGGGGTGAACTATGACTACCTTGGTGATGGGTAAAAAATTATTGTACATAATTGAACAGTTTTGGTTGGCTTATTCTGGAATGGATAGAATAAAAGTAAATGATTTTCAGCATTTTGGTGTTTATATGTTGTATTCATTATGTATCAGGAATGTGGGTGTGAGTGGACCTTTGATAAATTGTACCAATTTAAGCACTAAAACATTATAATGCTAAAGTCTCAGTGTGGCCAGTAGGATATAGCTGTCAAAGGCGGGCACTGGTTATAAGGAGTAGTATTAGGCACTACTCACAAATCCATGGATTTTAAACAGCATAAGGAAAGTTCTGGCCCCACCTGATAAAGCAATAATGGGACACATTTTTGAAGAACGAGACAAACATATGTACTGTCGTTTGTATACCTTTAGTTCATGAAAAGATACAGAATTAGTTTGTATGGGATATGTTTTGATACAATGTTCGTGTTCAATCATCCTCGGAGACCCAGGGGCAGATAGTGGGGACGAGGAAAAGTCTAAACGGGCGGAAAAATATATTGCACGAAGAAAAGTAAAGAATGGCGAGAAGAGCCCCTGGGGACAATGTCTTACCAGACCAGTTCCAAACGGTCGCCGCCGTTCTGGCTTCTGATTGGTGCCAGAAAAACACAAGTTTTCTGGCACCAATCAGAAGCCAGAACGGCGGCGACCGTTTGGAACTGGTCTGGTAAGACATTGTCCCCAGGGGCTCTTCTCGCCGTTCTTTACTTTTCTTCGTTCCATATATATTTTCCCGCCCGTTTAGACTTTCCGTCGCCCCCTTTATCTGCCCCTGGGTCTCCGAGGATGGTGTTTAATAAATGCAGTGAAGTGTTGGGCACGAGTCACATTTCGTGGAGGTTTACATAACGGGGAAAAAGGGAATTCAGACATTTCAAAATGGCGGACGCAAGCTGCTGGACATTTCGAAAGTGAAGAGTTTAAAACGACGAGAGGGGAAATAATGTTGTATAGTGGATAACCAAAAAAGAATGAAGGGCACATACTGGTTATCGTGAAAGCATCTTTTAGCCAGGAATCATGAGTTTCGCAATCACTTTTGATTTAAGGCTGCCTCACAATTAATGGAACCACTTTAGTGTAAGAGAATCAAAGATCTACATCGAACCTCAAAAGTTAGAGTGTCCATGGCAAGGACTTTTCATGATTTCAAGGACTTGGTGGTTCTCTCCTGGAGTAATTAGTGCCCTAACTGTAGGTCCTGAAACTTTGTGTTGGTTGGCTTAAACGAACTCTCTCGCCCTTTTGTAAGACTTTGAAAGGAATAAACGATACAAAAGCAAAGGATGCTAGTGCGATATTTCAGCGCATCACATTACGTTTGGTAAGTCATGCGACATCGAAAGTAAGGAAATGTTTACTTAACCTGTGAGGTACATGGCACAAATACATAAGCTTACCTGAAATGACTTCCATTCGTTTCAGATCTATTTGATTCAGTTGTATTTGATATATGTTGCTTGACAGTTAAGTAAAGCCGTTTGTCATATATTTGATTCAGTTGTATTTCATAAATGTTGCCTCACAGTTATTGGGGCCTCTTATTAGGTATGTAATTTGAATTTTTTTGGAGTACTGTTGCCTCACAGTTATAAGGACCTCTTTAGTTATCTACTTTGAAGGGGCCACTTTTGGCAGTGAATTTGAATATTTTGCCATTTAGCCCTCTGGCGTTTTTCGCCAAAATCGCCAATTTTGCCAAAATCGCCAGCCTCCAAGGGGCCACTTTTGGCATCCAATTTAAATCGCCAGAGACTGGTTATTTTTCGCAATTTTCGCCAAAATCGCCAGCCTCCAAGGGGCCACTTTTAGCATCCAATTCAAATCACCAAAGGCTGGTTATTTTTCGCCATTCTCGCCATTTAGCCCGCTGGCATTTTTCGCCAAAATCGCCATTGTCACCAAAATTGCCAGCCTCCAAGGGGCCACTTTTGGCATCCAATTCAAATCGCCAGAGACTGGTTACTTTTCGCCATTCTCGCCATTTAGCCCTCTGGCGGTTTTCACCAAAATTGCCATTTTCGCCAAAATCGCCAGCCTCCAAGGGCCACTTTTAGCATCCAATTCAAATCGCCAGAGGCTGGTTATTTGTCGCCATTCTCGCCATTTAGCCCTCTGGCGGTTTTCACCAAAATTGCCATTTTCGCCGAAATCGCCAGCCTCCAAGGGGCCACTTTTAGCATCCAATTCAAATCACCAGAGGCTGGTTATTTGTCGCCATTCTCGCCATTTAGCCCTCTGGCGGTTTTCACCAAAATCGCCATTTTCGCCGAAATCGCCAGCCTCCAAGGGGCCACTTTTAGCATCCAATTCAAATCGCCAGAGGCTGGTTATTTTTCGCCATTCTCGCCATTTAGCCCTCTGGCGTTTTTCGCCAAAATCGCCAGCCTCCAAGGGGCCACTTCTGGCATCCAATTCAAATCGCCAGAGGCTGGCGATTTTTCGCCATTTTCGTCATTGCGTGCATTTCTGGACATAAGTGAGTTTTTTGGGTCAAGTTGTGTATAGGGAATAATTATTATAGTGACAAGGCCTGGTTTGAGCTCACTGACCACAAAGAAGATCAAATGAGGAGCTTGACTCTTAGCAAAAAAATAATAGGGAGCTTAACCCTTTAACAGACCAATGTTATTTGGAGTTTAATCACAGTAGCTGCCCCAGGGGGAGGAATAACTCCAGATTTCAAGTGACAGGGATGATTGAGTAGGAGCAAAAATCAGGACCCATAAAATCCCTAGGGCTTCCAACGAAACCAAAAAAAATCCCTGGACCAACGTTCCCATGTTGAATTTCCGAGCCATAAAAATTTCCGCAACACAGAGACAGTTTCAAAACAGGTTTGGTTTTACTTTATTCATGGAACTACAAGGCCTGCTGTATGTGGGAACTCTCATGAATCCTCAGATTGGTTTCAATACCCAAAAAAATCCCTACTTAACCCATTCTGAGCCGTCTGTAACCACCCGTGTGGATCCACATCCTTTCTTCCGCTTGTGACATCATCAGTTTTAATGGTCAAGGATAACTTTGTCCACTAACTTGTGCATAGTTAAAGAAGAGACCTTTCAAACCATACCAGAATGAGCACAATTCAGTCAATTCTAATCCTAAGATCCTAAAAGCTTTCTCAAAAACTTTCCCCACCAAAATGAAGCCCACCAAATGTCTAGCACAACAAGGAAAAAAATGAGGCAAGAAGATCAAAAAAAGAGGGGCATGTGCATGTGCATACTTAAACTTCGCATCTAATATTTTGCATCTGGATCAGAAGGTCACGAAGTGCACGACCTGTAAACGGCTTTGTGGTAACTTTTACCTCTTTATACAAGTACCACGACAGTGACTAGAAAGGTGCTTGACCAGCTTCAAATGCATTTTTCTGCAAAACTTCCAGGGGCGAGTGGGTTGAATCAAGCCCAAAAAAATACTTGCCACAATTCTCCTACCCAAACAATCCCAAAATTAGAAATTTCAAATCCAAAAAAACTTTTGATCATCCCTGTCACTTGAAATCTGGAGTACCCCCTGGGGTAGATGTGTTGTGAAATTATACTTCCATAATCCCAGGGGCATTAAATGTGCATTGTGTGTATTATAATGTCCAAAATCATTTGTCATAGAATGCTCATCTACATGTAAGTACAGCAGTAAAATAATATGAAGCAGGTTTATTGTAGACATTTTACCAAACATTTTTTTTCCAGTATTTTAACTCTCAGACTGAGGGCACTCAGCTCGCAAAGCTCCTGATCCTATCGAGTCAATCTCCATTACAAGTCATTGGAACTTGTTTTCCTTTGCTTGAAGGTCTATCTTTAGAGTTGTAAATTTTTATCCATGTTGAAAATCCTTTGAAGACAATCACACCCAGTAAAATTCCTTAAAGCTCCACAGATGACAAAAACTGGGATTTAACAACCTAATAGATGAGTAGATTTGATGCAAGTTGCCGCTAAAATTCACCAGAAAAGAAATCCACTACAACTATTTCGTGTGGCTGTTCTTTCATGTTTTTTTTTTTGTGTGGATACATTTGTACTGATTGTAGTATCATTTATTTATCTGCTTCTTTCTTGGAAACCTTGCATTGTTGAAGAAGTTATACTCTTGTTCAAGTACATGTGTACATGTACAGCTTTATCTGCAGTGATAGATAGTATATGTGAGCCATTTAGATTGTAGAATCTGAAAAATTCTTTATGTTTTTAACAATCTTGGATCCCAGCTGTCTGTTTACACTGAATAGCAACTGTTTTTATTTTTTCTCATTTAGGAGAGCTTGTAATGCTGCTAAATATTAATACTGAGTGGAGTAACAAGGTACCTGACATTCAAACAGATATACGTCTATGGAAGCTTTGTTTACAAGAAAGGCAGTAAAATTTACAAGGTCCCTGCAGATGAGAAGGAAGCCCTTACCACTGGTCTGATGGGTTTATTTGAGAAACGTCAATTGTGAAATAATGTTGGTTTTTATCAATTATTTCGAGCCTGATGACCCTAAAACATTTCAAGGTGAGAACAGCCTTCTTAAAGTGTTATTCTTTAGTTCCTTCAAGTCTTGTTACAATGGGATACAGGGAAAGAGTACATGTACCATATTTCCTTGAATAATGACTCTCCCTTTATTAATCGCACACCTGGAATAATCGTCCCCCTTAGACGGAAATAATATTATTATTTCAAATAATTGCCTCCCTCGAATAATGTCCCCCACCCCTCTTGCCATCTTCTCTTTCTTTTATCCCCTCCCTGTCAAGTTAAAGTGGAGTCTGATCCAGCAAAACTTCAAGCTGACGTGATGGAAATTGACATTGAAAACTGTTCCAAATTTGATTTTAAAAAAAGCCTATGTTCAGTTTAATTATCTATCTGATCATTTTTTGATTTTAATGGCATAATAAAGCAAAATATTTAGGGCAGGACTTGAGTGAGTAATTAATACATGTATTTGAAATAATTGCTTCCCTCAAATAACTGCCTTTCCTTGAATAATCGACCTCTTTTTGTGCAAAAGAAATAATAATCATCCTGAGCTATTTTTCAAGGAAATACAGTTTGTGTTGGCAGCTTCTGTCCGAGTTGCACAATTTTGCAAGACGGTCCCCAGAGTAACAGATTTGAAGAAGCTCTGGGAAAAAGAAGTGAGTTACATGGACAGCTTTTCAGTGGCTGAAGTTACTAGTAGTGTCTTTGTGAAAAGCTGTTGTTACATGTAGATGGATTTCAAAAACCTTGATACTGTCCTTGTCTAGTCTTACATATTAAGTAATCATTCTTCATTCAAAGTATTTCGGTTTTTCTGATAAGCTCCAAACCCTTGGATAATAGGCCACTTCCCAGTTCCAAAAACCCTCACTTTCAAAATGAGGCCAAGTGCACACCCTTCTTGTGAAAATGAGTTTTACTTGCATGAGAATGAAAAACCATTTCCATATCAAAGGCTGAGCACTTAATTTATAACCTCATTCTGATGCAGAGGCCCAGGAGAACTTGGAAATGGCCTATTCTCAATATAATGACCAACCAAAATGGTTTTTGCTCAATAACATCTATTAAAAGAGTTCATACTCTGAGGGGAGAGGCTACTTTTCACGCCAGTTGACAACACAAAAGTGAAACCTCTGCTCGCGGCAGAGGCTATCTGAAGACAAAAAGAGAGTTTCTGACTAAAATTGAACGAAAGAAGTGTAAAAATAAGTAAAAAATGTTGCTATATGAATGTCATCATGTTTTGATGAAAGTCTACGAGATTAATTCTTCCGTATGATATGAAGAATTGTGCAAATCTGGGAGCCTGTTATCGGTAGTATCCTCAATCTGTGTAATTCTTCACATCATACCTAGCCTCATTCAAGAGGCAGATTCATCGTGACGTCATGGTTTACATTTTTGCTCATTAGCATACCAGTTAAGCCATAGGAAAATGTAGCTGAATAGGTTCAATTAGGTTCAAAAACTAAACGAGCTGGCTTTTTTATGCTGTGTGTGCAAGTGTCAGCTCTTTGCAATAAGTATCAAGGAAAATAGCAGCAATTAAAACTGTGAAATTACTGGGTTGCAAAACGTTAATGAGCATAATTATATATTCTTTGTAAATTTGGCTGTTTTTCAAAGACAATTTCTCTGAAACTATTAAATATCAGGCTCAAATTTTCAGAGATAGCTGAAGTTGTTATTCTCTTTCAATGTTCAGGAATTTCATTTTATTAGCTTCATCAGATAATAAGCCCATGCTAATGAGACAAAAAATGTAAACAAGGATTCACCTATAATTGTTAATTACCCTGCGATCAGGGTTTCAGCATTGTTTTTATTTAAAATTAAAACAAGTAGACAGGCCTCTTTTTAATCACCCTTGTTGGCCTTTTGCAGTGAGGTGAATCGTTGCTTTGAAGAAGTCAAGAATTTCCATTCTTCATTTATTGGACAAACTCAAGCAGTCCAAGCTCATCTTCTTGCTTTGCAACAGGTGAGGCATGAGAAAAAAGAGCACTTAATTTGAGTGACAATGTATTTAACACAAAAGTACTATTTGGGGACCCTATTTTTACATCTCCTTCTGAAGATGGGACTGCTATTTTATGTGGTCTTCTGAGCCACGCGAAGGTCTAGCTACTTGCAGTGCAAAGGTAGTACCTTCATTTCTCAGTTATTTAAGACCTTGAGTGTTGGTCTGACTCCAGAAATTGAACCCGCGACCTCCCGCTCTGCAGTCAAGTGCTCTAGCGCCTAAACAATCCTGTTGTGGTTACAAAGGGTGCACGGGCTGCTAATTCTGCCATGGTTAAGAAAGGTGTACAAGTCGTAAGTGAAAGTAGCCCATGACTCTGCTCCCCCTACCCCATCATTGGGAGATAGGCCACTGGAGCAGAGTCTCTGCAGAGCTCCTACCTGCACCAGTCCACTCACTCACACAGGGGCCGATAAAATCTAATGCTGTAAAGTACATACTATATAATAATATATTATTATACAATCTGGAGGTTTGTTTACCTTCCATTTGGGAAGTTCTTTGGTGTTCTTTGAGGCAGAGCCTCTTTTCGGTGTTAAAGTCATTTTGTGTCTTGCGCAGCCTCAGAATAGGCAGGATGAGCCAAATAGAATTACAATTATGAACTATTTTTGTTGTACTCGCAAATCTGCCTTCATTTTATTTCATGGATCTCCTTAAGGGGGTTGTCTGGTTAAGAGCGTGTCCATGAGAAAACCAGGCAGAACCAGGCAGGGGGTGATAATGCTCAAATCACCGATTTCGCTCAAACTCGGCACAAATGTTAGGTACCAGGAGTTAACTTATGTGACAGAATTTTAGGTCAAAATATTAAATTCCCTGGGAGATCCGGGCATGCCCTGTGAAAATCGCCATTTTGCCCGTTTTATGCATAATTAATTAGCTAACTTTACGATGCCAGTGCAACAAACAGAAAGCCACCTGGAACTTAAATGCACTGAGAGATGATCTGAGTTCATAAGACTTTAAGCACAATAAACTTTTTAAAGTCGCCGATTCGATTTCCCCTCTCTTAGTCCCCTTAAGTTGGGTCATCATTTCCAAGTTTTGAGTAAGTCGTAAAATTAGGGTATTTTATTCCCCAATATCTCTGATGAGCAACAGCTTATCTTTATAACTTTTGCATGAGTAGTTAAAGCCATCACTTAAGTTCAGAAAAAGATCATAAAAAGTTTGGGCAATTCACTTTCTTCCATGTGTTGCCATAAACTGTTCATGTGACTGAACGACTTTTGCATATTTCATCAAAATCCAGGCCCTCACAATATTCGTGCGTTTGCATCTGAATGAGGAGAAATCAAACAAAAAAACTCCTCAGACAATGATTTAACATTAATAAGGGTAAAATTGTTGAAATTATTGTGCAAGAAACTCTAACGATGATTTTTGATAGCTATGTACGCGATCTTTTCAAGGAAAAACAACATACAAAGATTTAATTCACAGTTTTACTTACTTTAACAATTTCACCCTAAAAACAATATAAACGGTCAATAAAATCCATATACGTATCTTTTGGATGTCTCAACTGCTAGTTTGTGCCCGCTTGGATTTGTTCCCCATGCCACCTTCGATGCCCAGTTCAGAGTTGTTCAGCGTCGTGATTCGCTGTACGACTAAAATTCCTTAGCCATCAGTTTACGCACAAAAATCCAAATCAAGTTGTTTTAGGAGAAAACAATACGAAAAGTAGAAAGCCGATTTGTAATCCATGGAAAGAATTATTTCTGCTACTGTTGTAGCTCAATTCACATGTTACAAACAACAACGAAAAGTCCGCCATCTTTGACATTAACTGGAGCCCGCATTTTTAAGCAGCGGTTGGCCACCATACGGAAACATCGTATCGGGAGCAGGAGCCAGGAACCAGGAACCAGGAGCCAGGAACCAGGAGCCAGAGTCCAGTGAACAAAATATGAAAAATATGACTTTCCGACATTCTCTGAGATAATTTTATTGTTATTATATGCTAATAAAAATTTTAGAATTCCAAATCTATTGGCAACCCTATTCAGACCGTGATTATAAATGATCCCATTTCTTTTCAAACTCAGAGATAGAAGTCGCTTTTCTTTCGTGTTTTGGAAAGAAATGTTTTTGTCTATATTAGTTGCACGTCAAATAGCAGCGGAGTGAAGCCGGATCTTGGTGCAGACCAGCTCAAAGGGACAAATAATGCGTGAGACACATCCAGATTAGCTTGCGACAAGAATTCCATTTTGTTTTCATACTGGAGCCCCCCCTCCCCCGGGGGGGGGGGGGGGGTGGCCAAATTGCATACAAATGCCCTAAACTGCTGGCACCAGATTTGACTGTCATAAACACTGAATTTTTTACCTAGCACGGTCTTTTGGGGGTCTTATAAAGCCTAACTATGGCAGTAATGTTCCCAAGTAGAATTCAAAATACACCACACTTTCACATTGAGTTAGATCTTTTTCTCAAACAACTGCTTCCATGTGTTTAACACCCTTCCCACATTCCCTCAAGAGCTACTTCAACTGTAATACTTAGATTTCAAGTTTCTCACCCTACTCAGGTAAGGTCAATTTTCTCATCCTAGACATCCTCGGAAGGGCCTTTTTGCCTACTCTTGGAGCACCAAAACCAGTTTAGTGCCCAGGTTAGTGTGCCCTGCTGAGGCAGGCAGATGTTGAATTATGGACAGACACAACAATTAAGTTACAGACATTTGATGTTCCGGTCCGTGCGTGGTCGGAAGACAGCCAGTAAATAATGCCTGTGAGGTTGCTCAAGGAAAATTAGGGTTTTACGAGATTCGAACTGCAGGAGGTCTCTAACGAGGAAAAGTGCAGAAACATCTACTTTTTGGAGTGAATGTACTAATGCGATTTTTAAGTTACAATATACTATAGACAAATCTATTTTGTTTCTAAAGTCCCTCTGATACTCCGAGGAGCGCAGGACAAACAGGGAATGCAGAGATCAGACCATTGCATTATTGAAAATAGGTAAAGGCATACAATTCAGTTTGTATTTTCAAGTGTAACAGGACGTGTATGTGAAAAAACGGTAACTCTGAAACGGATATATAAGAATGATTCATAACTTACAGTGACAAACAGCGATATGACTGTGGACATAATATAAAAAAAAACACAACATTAAGAGGCGGATAAGATTTTCTTCTGGGTGTCTGCTTACGAGAGCTTTAAATCAAAGCTAATTCGCCAGTAAACCCTTTGAGTGTTCGCGGCCGCCTACGGGAATGTAAAAATTCAGAGTCTGTGTGGGAGTTGAAACGGGGTTTTGTGATGGCGGTCGTAAGTAGAGCTATTTGCTATATACGAGAGTGTCCGTTAAGAGAATTTCTATACTGTATGAATCTGCAAATGACAGCTTAAATGAGAAGTGAATATTGTGTGTAGGGGTATTATGGACGATTATTATCACGGTAATTAATGTCAACATCGAATAAACTCAAAATTTCAAGTAACACGACTTTCACAACCTATTTTCAACACGCCAGTTATAACAGGATATTGGCGCGTACAAACAATAGATAGTGTAGTCCGCATTCCGTAGTCCGGTAGTCCAGCGTTACAGATTCCATCTTTAGGCAGAGTCTAAAGTCAAAGATGGAGGGTGTTCGAGCAGGTGGTTGTTTTCCACAGATATAGACGGATTGTCAGTGATCCTTCTTGTCCTTTGAGAATCATTTTGTTCCTTCTGACTACAACTTATGTCAAAGACTTCGAATGTTCGGTGAAAAGCCGACACTTTTAATTTTGCAATGTTTCAAGATGTGTCATTTAATACCTCGTCACAAAGTAACGCAGAGTAACGCCACAGATGACCAGACGAAGCTGGAGCAGCCAACCTGGACTAAAGCATCTGAGAGACGTGTGTGTAACATTTATTCACTATCTTTTATCGTTTTTGGGTCTTGTACCACCTACAAGTTGGACCGATCGAAGTTTTGAACTAAATCTTTTGCTCGTTGTGTTTACTCAAGCGTTCCATAAAACATCCATCAAAACGTCCATAAATAACACAGAAAACATGCCTCAGGTGACACTTTCTAACAATTCCGCTATTAGTATCGATAATGAGACATCTGATTTGTGACTTCTCGCCAACTTTGTGCTATTTTTGTTTAAAAAAACGAATGTTACGTTTCTTCCAATTTTGGTCAAATGACAAATAAGCGTCAAGTCAAATGTACATAATACGTCATTATTGATAATATATGAGATTGCCCAAATATTTTAGGATTGATTTGATAACCTTAAAGATGTCTTTCAAAGAATATGTGAGAATTAAGTACATAGGTTGTTGCTCATGGGAGATGTTAGCGACTAAAATACCTTAAATTTAGGGTTTGGTCAAAACAGTGAGAAGATGACCTTACTTTAGGCTAAATAATAGGAAGAGATCGAATTAGAGAGTAAAAATAAATTACTGAGGATTAAGTCTGATAAACATAGAAGATGATAAAGTTGATTAGATTTGAATTCGTCTTTTCTACTTGTTGAACAGCCAAACCAAAGTTAGGTAATTAATTATGCAAAAATGAGTAGATTTTGTGATTTTTAGGGGGGGTCTCTGTAAATCCCAGGGAATTAAATATTGCGACCTTATTTTTTGTCGAGGTTAATATCTCACCAAACCCATCAATTGTGCCAAGTTTGAGCGAAATCCGTGATTTGAGCATTATCACCCCCTGCCTGGTTCTCTCATGGACACAGTCTTAAAAGCAAATTATTTTTCATTGATTTCCACCCTTTAATTTCTTAAATATCTAGCCAAGAATTCATTCAATCAAAAAATGACTCTATTAAGTTACAGTCCTTAGTTCAATGATTATTGTGAATTTTTGGATGATTTTTCAACTGTTTTTAATCTGTAAAATTTAGAGGCGGGAGAAGTTTGAAATTTGGAGAAAAAGGGAAAATATTGGATTTGGGGGTTGTTAAAAATTGAAATATGAGGTGAATAATTAGTTAAAAATTACCAGACTGATAGTCCACCACCACAACAAGGTCCCTCTGATCCCATTAGAAGACTAACTGGTTTACATTTGTATGTGTACACCTATATTCTACCCTCATATATTTCCTTCCCAGATCAACATCATTTCTCACAAATTTTAACTGACTCCCCACTTAACAAAATTAATGATGGTTATGAAACCTTGAAAATACTTTGATAAGCTGAAGGACAAATAGTGATTTTTAGAACCTTTCCTTCTACTTTTGTCTGTGGATGCTTGTGGTTTGTCTATGCCCTTATGTAACATAAACCCTCCATAAGACAGTTTTATTTCTCAGTCAAATTTTAGAGCACTGTAGTATGGTAGTATTGCACAGGCTTGTTTTTGTTGATTGATATGGTACTATTTGCAACCTTGGCTGATATAAAATAATAAGGTGTAGGTGGCATTCCATAGCCTGCGAGCAAGAAAATTAGCTGTGGGGAAATATTTCTTCTGTGTGCAGATGGTCTGTTTGGATCCGCTTTTGTGGGATTCCTTATAATTATGATGATTAGAACAGGCATTTAAAATACCGTAGTTTCGGTCCACACTAACTCCAGATCTGGAGGTCAGGGGTTCAAGCCTCGCCCAACTCTTTGTTTCCTTTTCCTTAGACAAGAAACTTTACTCCACTTTGTCTGTCTTCACCCAGGTGTATTTAACAATATTATTATTCCTCGAGCCTGAATGGGCTCTGAGTCAATAGCCCATGAGGCCGAAGGCTGAATGGGCTATTGACTCAGAGGCCATGAGGGCGAGAGGAATAATTGTTTTAGTAAAATCCTACTAGTTGGTCAAAAATATCGAGAATAAAAAAACTTTAGCTAGTTAAAGCTAGACTTTAATCCTTTTTTGCCGCCAAAAAGCCTGCGCTTTTCGCTACTAGTGGGCTTAATAACATATAGCCTAGTAGTAGCTCAACCAAATGCAGAATGCAGCATTGATGATAGACCACTAGTTGGATTTTGCTAAAAATGGGTGTCTACCACATACTGCTGTGATGTAACCCTACGATGAACTAGCATCCCTCTAGGGGGGTGAGGGGGGTAGCAAGAAAATTCTAAAGAAACTCGTTTATACCAGGGCGTTTGGACTTTTGGCTCGTGTGTGTCTTTACCTTTACCTTTTTTATACTTCAAGATTATGGAGTATAGACTTTCTCATCTGCCTCAGCAATTGGTTTACATTTTTTGTGTTACGTCTGTTTTAGTTTCAAGAACAATGTAAGGAGAAATCCGAAGGCACTGTACAAAGGCTTCGAGAGATTATCATTGCTACAAGCTCTGCTGGCACCAAAACTGAATCAGCTGCCTCGGCTGTAAACAATAATACTTATGAGACTTCAAATGATGGAGTAGTGCGAGCACTAGGAAATGAGTAGGTATTACAAAGCAATTTCATTTGTTATTTATGTCAGTTTAACAATGTCTTCCCTGCGTCTACCAGGAAAGGTGGGACTGATTAAACTGTAGAAAGTACTTCTCAGATGTTATGAATAATTCATGAAAGGAAACAAAATAGAAAATCACTGACTTAAAAGTAAGGCTATATAAAATAAAAGTTATCATAAAAATTGTACAAAATTTAGTTTACAATATCTAAGTATGACCATTCAAAACAAGGAATCATTTCATCCACGGACTCAAAAAGTCAAAACCACCTTGTACAGTGTAAGAAACAGTACTAAAAGAAAGTTCTGTTCAGTAGCTTTCATTTGAATGGTCACACTAGAGGATTTTATCCATTATCGTATAAAAGTTAGAACCACCTTGTGTGGCATAATTAACAGTACCACAGGAAGGTACTGCTCTGTAGCTTTCACTTGAATGGTCACACTTTGCCATCACATCCACAGAACCTATGATACAATGCCGTGAGAAAAAAAGCTTTAAAAGCAAACCCAATGCATCTCATTTTCCTTTTCTTCACTCATATACTCCTTCGTATTCCATTTGATATTGTTTTTATTCATTCTTTTTTTGATGGTTTGTCGTTAGGCTTAATTCATTATCAATCATCACAAAAGCGTCTCTGGAAAAGGCTAAAGACAACACTCAACAGATTGAAAAGTAAGGCTTGCTATATTTTGAAAGTGGTTCAATTTGCCAATAATAACTGTTTGTTTTTTATTTTATGTTGTTTTTAATTGTTCATTAATTTATTCATTTATCATCTCTTTTTCTATAGTGTAATCACGGGTTTTATAAACCTTTACACGTCAATCAATGATCTTTTGGCAAAAAAAGCTAAAGAGTAAGTGTACACTTCTGATCTTCACTCTTACACCTGTACATGTTTTGTTCCAAAATAATGAAAAATATACAATTGAATTAAATTTCCATTATTTACCCTCGGCATTGTTTTTATCGCTAAGCATAGTGGGGCCGAGCAAATGCCTGAAACGAATAATTTAAACGAAAGTAAACAGAGCTAAGAATCCCAAATGGCCGGAGGCAAACCAGCTGGCTATTTCCAAGCATGGTCGAGGATTTGAAATTGGGACAACCGAGAACAAATCCACCAAGCGGTCAGGGCGGGACTTAAACTCGGAGCCTCCGAATTGCAAGTCCAGCAGAGCTCTAACCACTCGGTCATGCTGCCTCCCTGACAGGAGAAAAGACAAAGTCCCTGAGAGGAACGCCATTCTAAAATACCTGCATGTGTCTCCTGAATCATTGTTTGTTTTGTGGGATATTCATCTTGTGAAGTCGATTGATAAAACCAATATGTTTTACTTCCCACCTAGATGGCTTTATAGTTTCTTTTAAAACTAACCAGTTCATTTTTCGTAAGAATTCATCTTTTCCGACGTAGAATGTCTAGTGCACAATATGTGAGAGTTTTACGATCAAAGAAGGTTTAATTGAACCCAATTTAAGTGGGTTTTAATTTTTGTTCAACAGACTGGAAGAAACAAAGGAAACAAAGGCCAGACGCAGCCCTGATGCGCCAATGCTGGCATCAGTGTAGTGCAGTCATTGATTAACATTGCTCCAATGAATTTAGCAATGTAATTACCTACTCCCTGTGTGAATGATTCCAGTTTCCTGTCATGGAATCGCCTCCGAGCCAGTGAGCCTCACTCAGTCCAGCCACAGGCATACCATGCTGTTTACAATCACAGACAATCCAGCTTATGAGTTGATCCTCAACTCTACAGTTGAAATCTGCAGGCGTGAACAGCATGAACAATGAGGAGCATTATGGGAATACCCGTGCTCTGATCAGAGGCCTGGGACTGACTGGTTCCCAGACTTGAAATGTGGTCCTGTCTATTCAACTTTTCAAGTTTAGGGACCGTTCATTTTTTGTGGGGTAGTTGGTGCTGGTGGCATTTGAGGAAAAGCTCCTGTAGAGTAAGATGACTCCCCCCTCTTCATCGGAAAATTTTTAGGATGCCCCCCCTTTTTTCCCAAAATAATTGAGATAACCCCCCCAGAAAAACACAAAACAAACAAAACAAAAAACGAGGAAACTGAAAGGGAAAGGTTTCTTTTTCTTTTTGCGAACGTAGATGCAGTCCTTTATAGTATTCAACTCTTGGGAAAAAAGACACCAACATTTGACGAATTAAAGGAGTTGCAGTAAGAGCGATGAAGTTTGAAGCAGCGCGAATTCACTTTTTGGCTGACGTTTTCGATGCCGTTGCCGTCTTCTTTGCTTAAGCTCTCTATTATCACAGACACCGCCGTCACTGCAAAACTTGAAAGAATTATTTTGGTGACCCCCCCCCCCTTCCTTTACACCCAATATTTTCTTGCCTGCCCCCCTCCCCTTTGAAGCCATATTTTTTGGAATGAACCCCCTCAAATCCCACCAGCCCCCCTACCTTATAAAAAATGAACAGAGTGGTGTTAAAACGTAATCGACCTTAATTGTTTCAGTTTTTAGAGCGTAAGGTTGTGGGTTTACACTGTTAGATCCAACAGTTAATTGTATTATGATCTTAACCCACGTTTAAAAGGTTTTTAAAAAGGCTTTTTATAGTGGATAGTGTTCTTAGCTTATCCAGTTAGTTTACAGGCTCCACTCAAATACATAGAAACAAATAATTCAAATACAACATAACAGGATTAAATACCCCAAGTGGCAGGAGGCAACCAGTTGGCTTTTTACAAGCGTGGGCGAGGATTTGACCTCGGGGGCGATCGAGAACGAATCTAGCAAGTCGCCAGAGCGGCACTCGAACCCGGGACCACTCAGCCACGCTTCCTCCTTTCTTAACTCGATAGCAACGGCCCACGTTGCATTGTTAGAGTAGCTTTTCCGGTGCTATTATTGGTTGTATTTGCTTTTGCCGCGCTTTTATTGGTCATGTGCCTCTGTATTTGCACGTAGTTGTGATTGGTTCTTGTCTGTCTCTTCTGAGATTTGAGGGAACATTGCATCGATCTAGTTTAATAATTGTGAAGAGTGTGTTAACTCTTCTTTTTTGACTGATACACTTAAAGACTTGTAACTTGAAGGGGGATTTTACTGCAATTAATCGATGTCCGATTGTTTAACACTTAAGAAGGCAAAACTTCACGAATTTGTCAGTATAATCTTTGCATAAGTAGTGTAATATATCAGCACAAACATCGAAACTTACAAAAGTTTAAAGCAACAATTTGAATTGATATGGTCTTATCCCATGAAAATCACTATAACTTGGTTGTTGCCGGAATGTTGGCTAGCCGTCAGCCTAAAGTCGCATCTGTTTATCAAAGCTACTGTAGACTTTCTGTAAGTCAGCGTTTAATAACCAGACCTTACGAAAAGGATTATACGTTCCTTGTCATCATTACAATTAAGTTCCATATCATTGCTTTCAGTGATACTTAACATATACATTAGTTTAGATAAACAAAACGATAAATTTATTTGAATAAGTTGATTTTATTTGGGTGCAGTGTAATTACAGAAAATGTATTTTCTGTACACATATTCACTAAAGGTACCAAACAATTACAGAGTTTAATTTCCCTGTTTTTTTCTTCGTGGCTGAACGTCACAGTATGTCAGCTGATATGTTTGTGATAACACATAAGGTTTTCTAAGAGTCCACGGTTTTCTGTTTTAGTTACTCACAGTATTGTACTATTGGTCTGATTTGTTTTCATACAACATAATATTAACTCGCCTAAAAAATAAAAAAAATTGGTTGCTTTGAGTGTGTATACCTAATTCAGTATAGAACCTTACCCTATTTTGGGGGTTTCAAGTGCCCAATAAGATCTCTTAGGCTCTTAGACTGTCCTAGGCCTGTTAGGGGTACAATTGTAATAACTCGTTAAAACAGAACTCACAACGAAATCTGGACAAGACAGAGTCAAATAACATCACCTTTCAATCAGTGTTTTGCTTTCTACCTTCTCCCCTGTTACCCTTTGTACTAGAGAATACACGTATTTTAAAAAAGCCAAATGAATGCATGGAGTTAAACAGTGATAAGCCTTCTTATATGTTATAATTCGCCATTTTTGGGGACACGGCCTATATTATTTACTCGCCCAAAATTTAAGTTCTTCACGTAGCGAAGGTTAATAATTTTGTCGCGCAGCGCAGTGCGCGTATCGCGCGTGGATCATAGAAGCCTGTAAACTCGGGTGGCTCATATATATTTTCATTAAACATTGTGTTATTATTGGCTAAGAACCCACAGTTAGTTTTGAAAATCATCGCAACCTACATATTAGTTATCTGGTAGCAGATTACTGATTAATCCGTGAGTTTCGCGCGCAATGCATGATTTCCAAGAGCAATAACAGACTGTATTTCATGCGATGCTGTGTTTGTCCGTATTTTCTTCAAAACAACGTATAATAAAGCAATTATTAGTTTCGAGTTTTTCGAGCAGTTGACACTATAGTCACATGCTTAAACTGCTCCATGAAGTCATAAACCAATTAGCAAGGATAACCTATCGCGCTTAACCAATTCTGGACTCCTTCACAGCTGCCGTCAGATGCCCTTAAGTACAGCCATTCCATCCATTTTCTAGTCTTTATCTCGCTTAAAAGGATTCAAACTACCCGAAACTTTGCATACCAGTCGAGTATTTTTTGCCTTTGCGTACACCTTCAAAATATTATGCTACGCCCCTGAAATCTATAAGAATCTCGAAGACAGTTTCAGAGGCTGCAATTTTTATGGTTCACATATACGCAGGGAACGTCTTTAAACGCAGCTTACTATTTTGAAAATGCTTGCTAAAGAAAGTTTCATAGCCTCTGTGTCATCCACAATAGAATTTATTAATTCAAATGGCATTGCCTCATTCAGTGAGACTGCAACAGTTTAAGTGAAACTGATATTAGTTATGCTTAGCTTGCTTAGGTGGGTCGCATCCTTTTTGCAAGGGAGGGCTCAGGTCACACGCGTTGGCGCCTCGGTTTCTACTCCTTTATGTCTAAATGGAGGCATTCCTCAGGACACAAAATTGGGTCCTATGTTGTTTGCTGTTATGGTCAATGACCTTGTTCAAAGTTGGGCGCCAGCATTAAATTCGTGGATGATGAGACAGTTTTGGAGGTTGCACCTCGCAATTCGCCATCCTTATTGAATGTAATAGCTGATGATATCCACGCTTTCCCTGTTAACAACAATATGCGCTTAAACCCTCGTAGTCTAGAGTACGTCCCCGCTGCCTTTGCTGACTTGCCTAAGTATCCTGCTTGCTATCTTGAGAACGTGCAAAAAAAGGGCCCTTTCCATCATTTGGCCGGGTATTTCGTATGAAACAGCACTTGACAAAGCTGCATTATCCTCTCTTTCTGACCGTCGAGCCGTCTCGGGTATTAAATTTATAGATAAGGTTCGACTAGGTAACCCATTATACACAACAGAGTGGTACCTATATCTACCAGTGTGAGTCTAAGATCAGGGAGTTCTCGCAGTCCCATGGCCACAAGAACTGAACGATTCTCAAATTTTGTTAGTGTTAAATATCAATCTTGTCAATAAATGTAGAGTATTAGTATATATGTTGTAGTTAATTTTTTATTTCAGGTCATTTTTGTTTTTGTTTTGTTTTAGGGTATGGTAATATTTCCTAATGAGGTTGAAACAAAAGAAAAAGAAAAAATAGCTGAGATAAAAAATTAACTACAACATATATAACAACATGTAAGGTATCCCACAATTCAGTCTTCTGACTGCAAAAGGGACAATAACCAGTGATTTGATTTGATTTGAAGGGGTGATGAATGGTCCATTAAAATTTTTAACTGCTCGCAAAATTTTACCTTTGCTCGATTTGTTCGCAAAATTTAAACGAGTGCTCGCTTGCTCGTGCTCCCCAAACTTTTGCGTTGCTCGCAAGCTCGCAAAGCAAATTTTTTATTTCTGCTCGTGCTCGCAAAAAAATCGCACTCGTGCTCGGCATGCTCGCGAATGCTCGCAAAGACCATTCGTCACCCCTATTTGATTTGAATTGATGCCTGCCACAAATGCTTTGAGTAAAAGGTCTTACAGTACTTAAGAAGAATCAAGAATTACCTTAGGTCTACCATGACGCAAAAAATGATGAACAACCTTATGCTGATGTCAGTATACAAGGCATGGCCAGAAATTTCAGACAGACAGCGGCATGAAGTGCAGGCTCATGTAATTTTTCTTTCGTTTAGGTAAAATCAGTGAAAACGGTAAAATCATATGATTAAGCACTGAAAATATACCATTTGCCAATTTGCAGACGCGGACAACCGCTCCTGGGACAACCTAAATCTAATTGACGTTGCTAACGACTTTTTACACCGGAAATTTTCGTAGGTTGTCAAAATTTGAACACTTTTCAGAAGTCGACCTACGTTGAACATTTAGCTAATTAATTAGTACTGATGGAAACCACTATATTTACAACTACTTTGGTCATACTGGTTTGTATAAATTCCATAGCCTCCACTGTGACAATAATAATTATGGTACTTTTGAGTAGACACGGCGGACACCGGTCCCTTTTTTTTCTATCGTCTGGTACAGGCTGTCTATAATATCTGTATTATACTCGGCTGGCTAATATTAATTGTCCTCATTTCAGACCAGGTATTCAAATGTTACGTAGCAGCTCATAGGTTTTTTTTACTACAATACTGCAGGTAAACATTACTTGAAGATAACCTGAAAGTGGAAATAAACTCTATCTAAAAGTGCTTAATAAATGGCCCAGTTTGCATTACAGTGAAACTGACCCTCTTTACGGACGGTCAGCACTTTTTAACACCTGTCGAAAGGCCCTTGGACACCTTATGAAGTTTACACAACATTGTATTCCTTATCGTTTTGGATTAGCCGGTTAAGCACTGCGTTTGACAGATTAGGGTTAAGCACTACCTTTACTGATTAGGGTTAAGCACTGCCTTTACTGATTAGGGTCAAGCACTTCCTTTACTGATTAGGGTTAAGCACTGTTTCGAAACTGGTTAGGTTATTTTTTTGGGTTGGGGTTGATGCTGTGTGTACTTTAATCTACATTGTGTAAACTTCATAAGGTGTCCAATGATCTTTCGACGGATGTTAACGAGTGCTGACCTTTACGGACACCCACTTTACATGGGCACCCGGTTCTGCGGACAGTTTGCTTTGTCCCTCGGAAAAGAAAGCCCGCAGTTACATTTTCTCAATATTCAACCGCCTTGATACGGAGGGAGGGGGGGGGGGGGGGAGGGGTATCGGTTCACAACAGTCATCATCATCATCATCATCATCATCAATCTTTATTTCTACACGAAATCGTATCATTCTACATGGTTCCTAGGAATCGTGTTTAAAATTAGACTAAAATACTCTAAGGAACTATTTGACTATAAAAACTTACATTATTAATAATAAGAGTTACAATGAGTCATGGTGTATTAAAATAATCTTTCCCATGAACTGAAGTTTTAAAAACATTTCAACTGGGCAGCCTTCTAATCTCTGAGGGAATCTTGTTCCACAAAACAGACCCTCTGTAGTATAGGCTTCCTTTTGCAGACTCAGTTCTGGGTCTGGGGACATAATAATTTAACTCAGAATTTCTAAGCTTGTTTGAATGTACATTTGAGGTATTGGTAAAGTCGTGGCCTATAATAAACCCCCGCAGGGTGCTTATTTCATTTTGAGGGTTTTAGAGGAGTGCAAATCTCAACATCGGTGTCAGAATCCTCGCTTAGGATCATTTTTGTCCTCGTTAGTCTTTCCTTATTTTAGGGGGCAGGTGGAGTCGGGGGAGGCGTTTTTAAAACAGGGGGTTAGGATTAGGGTTAGCGTTTATTAAAGAAGAGGCGTTTGAAAGGGAAGGTAAAGGAGATCTCGCGCTTAGTTTTCTTTTTCCTTATTTTTTTGCCACGCACTTAGCAGGTAACCGGGAAAGTAGTGGTGTTATCAAAGGAAGCTCCCAAGTATTTCGATTTTGCAGCGATAAGTGAATGTAGAAAGCTTAACCACTGAAACAACAAAACTCTCTGACAACCATAAAAAACCTCAGGTAATCGAGCTAGTTACGCGCATGCGTTGAAGCCTGTGGAAAGAGTAATGGAGGCCAAAACATTTGCTTTTTTGTAACGTTGGTCCTTGCAACCGAAAAAGAATTTAAGCAACATTTTTTTTTAAAAAATGGAAGAAACTTGTGCTTGTAATGACCCATAATTATGCCGAAAATTACGCTGGCACAATCTGTCAAAGCCTACCCTCTAGAAACACTGGCTGTTAAATAAAGGTAAGTTGAATGTACCATAATATGTTTATTGAATTAAGAACAGGATAAATGGCTCACAATTAGGACCAAAGTTATCACAAACGTTCAGAAAAAACTAGGTGTCGAGAATAGAAACCAGAAAACTAATGGTAAAAACAACCTCCAAAAATAATTCTCGGCTCTGAAATACCAATCACCCTACGCACATGAAAAAGACGAGTAAATGTAAAACTACAACCTATTAAACTGATTATACCTGTAACGAATAGGAAAATTGGACTCAAGTATAAGAATGGAGACCTTTCTACGCAGTAACTTTGAACAATCTGCCGCTAGAAATAAAACTCAGTACAGCTACGTCAATAATAAAAGCGTAAAAACTACATTAAATTACCAATAGACACGTCTAAAGTGCTCTATCACCTAGGGTATAACAATGGATATACAGATTGACTACTGATTCCTGATGTTTTAGAAAAAACATACGCGAATAATCCTCGGATATGAAATAGCCATTCTACGCATAGACGAATAAATGCAAAACTACGGCATAAAAAACTGATTAAACCTAGTAACTGAATAGGGAATTTGACTCCAGTATTAGAATGGAAACCTTACTAGACAATAATTTTCAACAATCTGCCAATAGGAAAAAACCTGCAACGATGTAAATAATAAAAGCGTAAAAAAACTATATTAAATAGGCCATCTCCGAGTTCACCCGGGCCTCTGTTTCAAAATGAGTGTAGGTGCTCAGCCTTTGACAAGGAAATCATTTTTCATTCTCATGCAAAGAAAACTCATTTTCACAAGAAAGGTTGTGCACCTAGCCTCATTTTGAAAGTGAGGGTTTTTGGAACTCGGAAGTGGACTATTGCCAATAGAGACGCGTCTCAAGCGCATTTGTAACATATGGCATAACATTATGGAAATAAAAATTGACCACTCAATTGATTCCTGATGTTCCTCAGGTGACTATTAAACAAGTTGCAAGTGCGCATGCACAAGCTTTGCACACAACTGACTAGTCGTCGTAAAGTAAGCGACGAAAACTACACTCACTAATCATTGGACTACGAAAAGATATAACTTGTTATTATTGTGCCCAGTTAGCTTGTATCAGCAAAAAAATCGACACTTAACTAAAGTTGTTTTGTTATTTTATCTATAGAGAGCTTCAGATTTGAGGGAGAGGATGACTACGAGAAAGGCATTTCAATTTAAGCTTTCTCGCCTGTTCTCTAAAAATAGACACCCCGGAAACCTTCATTGTACTTTTTTCACCACAAAGGTTAGAACGCTTATTTCCGTTGAAGGAGGTGAAGCCCTCTACCGATCGCTCATAAATGGCATTATATTCGCGCCAAAACTCGTAGTAAAATGGCATTCACATCGTCCCGTCAAAATGACGTCGGTTCGCGCTCGCGCACTAGTTAGCAATGGGGAAATCTCGTCCTCGCCTTAGAATCTAAAGCTTTCTGATGGTAAAAACCACGTACGCGATTGATCCTCGGCAATGAAATAACCATCCTAAGCATATCAAACAGACGAGTAAATATTTTATCCAATAGAAATAAAACTACAACTATGTAAATATAAATAAAACTGTAAAAATTATAATTGCCAATAGACACGTCTCAAGTGCCTCTGTCACATATGGTATAATAATGGAAATACAAATTGACTACTGATTCCTAATGTTCCTCAGGTGACTACGGAGCAAGTTGCAAGTGCGCATGCACAAACTGTGCACACGAAGTCGTAAAATAAGCTACATAATGTTCACAAATCTTTGGGCTAAGAAAAAATTAAAACTTGTTATTCTTGTCCCCTATTAGCTTGTATAAGCTAAACAAATCGACACTAAATTAAAGTTTTTATGAGCTTTCCCCTGATATGGTCAAACGCCGTGACACTGTTCTTATAATACTGAATAGCTTTCTGAAAATTTCCAAGACTTTCGTGGACAATGCCAAGATTACCGTACGCTTTTGCTTCTCCTGCCCTGTCTCCCACTTCTTTCGAAATTTTGAGGCATCGTTCATAGTACTCTATGGCCTTCTGGAAATCTCCAAGACAAAGATAGGCGTTGCCAAGATTACCGTACGCTCCTCCTTCTCCTGCCTTATCTCCCACTTCTTTCGAAATTTTGAGGTCTCCTTCATGGTACTCTATGGCCTTCTGGAAATCTCCAAGATTTCTAAACACAATACCAAGATTACAGTACGCTCTTCCTTCTCCTGCCTTATCTCCCACTTCTTTCGAAATTTTGAGGTGTCCTTCATGGTACTCTATGGCCTTCTGGAAATCTCCAAGACAAAGATAGGCGTTGCCAAGATTACCGTACGCTCCTCCTTCTCCTGCCTTATCTCCCACTTCTTTCGAAATTTTGAGGTGTCGTTCATGGTACTCTATGGCCTTCTGGAAATCTCCAAGACAACGATAGGCGTTGCCAAGATTACCGTACGCTCTTCCTTCTCCTGCCTTATCTCTCACTTCTTTCGAAATTTTGAGGTGTCGTTCATGGTACTCTATGGCCTTCTGGAAATCTCCAAGACAAAGATAGGCGTTGCCAAGATTACCGTACGCTCCTCCTTCTCCTGCCTTATCTCCCACTTCTTTTGAAATTTTGAGGTCTCGTTCCTGGTACTCTATGGCCTTCTGGAAATCTCCAAGAATGTCATAGGCGTTGCCAAGATTACCGCACGCTTTTCCTTCTCCTGCCTTATCTCCCACTTCTTTCGAAATTTTGAGGTGTCGTTCATGGTACTCTATGGCCTTCTGGAAATCTCCAAGACAAAGATAGGCGTTGCCAAGATTACCGTACGCTCCTCCTTCTCCTGCCTTATCGTCCAGTTCTTTTGAAATTTTGAGGTGTCGTTCATGGTACTCTATGGCCTTCTGGAAATCTCCAAGACTTTGATATGCGTTGCCAAGATTACCGTACGCTCTTCCTTCTCCTGCCTTATCTCCCACTTCTTTCGAAATTTTGAGGTCTCGTTCATGGTACTCTGTAACCTTCTGGAAATCTCCAAGACTTTTATATACGTTTGCTTCCATTACCCTGTCTCTGATTTCTCTGACAATTTTTAATTATATTTCAAGGAAATTTATTAAGTTCTAGCGATCTTTAATGTTGACATAGGAGTCTGCCTCTCTTGTCTTCGATGAAAATGTGCAGAATATTAGCGGATGCTTGAAACAGTTTCTTTAGGTGTCGGTCACACTTTTTGCTAGCTTGGGTATTTCAGCTCTCCCTGAAAAAAGTAGAAATAGGTTTCATTTTATGGTTTATGCAATTTTTCGCAAAAAAAGTATGGCAACGTATGATAAAGTGAAATATAAACCTAGAGTAACTAAATCCTTATATAGTTTTATTAATTGCCCTGTTTCTCTTAGTAACCTTTCATATTATTTTAGTTTTAAGAGATACTACTAATGTACTGTTTAGGAGACTATTACTTCGAATTACTGATATTCTTGATTTTGGGGTAACCGTATTTTGTTCTAAAAAATTGCACATAAAGTTTATTCGTGTCTTGAGCAGATATATAAACATTCATTAAACATTTATTTCTTTTGTTTTTTCTTTATGAACTATAAATATTTTTTCTGATATAGTTTCACTTAGTTCAGCATGCAAGTGCAACGTGATCCTTCAATAAACCCCGCCTTAGGGCCGTCGGTAATACGATCACCTCGTTATTACGGCCACTTTTTTGCCCCCTGGCAAAACGGCCATACATTTTCATTTAAACAAGAAAAACCCTCGTTAATACGGTCACCCATTAATACGGCTCAATTTTTTTAGCCCAGTGGTGACCGTATTAACGTGGCATGAGGCTGTGTAGGTTGTGAAGAATAATGCAGATCGAATAGGGTGTTATCCACCGAGGCCGAAGGTAACATATTCCCCGAATAATTCACTTGATTTTACACGACGAAAGGGTCTACAAGGAAATCACATTTAAGGCAAGTTTAACAAATCGTTTTTCCTTCACAAAATAACTAGTTTGATCAAATTATGTCAGCAAAAAGTGACGTGAGTACTTCCAGAAATATACTAACTTGCAAAAAGAAGTCATCTGGAAACATTTAAAAAACTGCATATACAGAGGAATTGAACTATGAGTGTCGCATATAGGACCCCAAACACAGCGTAACCAACACTTTTCGTAACTAAAAGTCAAAAACGAGCCTTACAACATGTGTTGTGCTAGGCCTATGTCACCGTGTTTTCACGGACCTGTATACCGTAAAATTCCGAAAATAAGCCGCGGGCCTTGTATTTTTCAAAGGCCCTTTTTGAGGGGCTTATTTTTGGAGGGGCTTTTTTTCGGAGCGGCTTATCTACGGAGGGAGATTTGCGTTTCAAAATCGATTGGGCTAACCTTATAGTTGGAAGTAAATTTACTGTTGTTTGCTTTGTCTTACTTTGTATTTGAGGGCAACTTTCCAAATACAAGCCCCCCCCCGGTGGGGTTTATATTTGGAGGGGCGATTGTAAGCAGTGTAAGCAGTGTAAAAAGTGATTGTAAAAGTGTAAGCAGTGGGAGGGGGGGAGGGGGGAAATGAAAAGTAAACGTTGTTATATGGCCAAAAAAAGCATTTTCAGGCCTTTAGGTTTTGCTGACTGGTTTGTGAGAGTTGACGATCTAAAAATTCGCGGTTCTGAAAAGGATGTGGTCTGTGAGAACGATGTGACAGGAGTACATGGAAGTTGCTTGCTCCACGACAAGAGAAAGTTGATCTGCGACTTCCTCTCAGAGGCCATGAGGGCAAGAGGAATGATTGTTTTAGTAAACCCAACTAGTTGGTCAGAAATATCGAGACAAAACAACTTAAGCTAGTTAAAAAATCCTTTTTTTGCCGCCAACAAGTCAGCGCTTTTCGCTACTAGTAGGCTGGAACATATAGCCTAATAGTAGCTCCACCAATCAGAACGCAGCATTGATAATAGACCACTAGTTGGATTTTACTAATACTAGATATATTACTATGAGGGCACTAAAGTGGAACCTATTATGATATAGAATTAAAATGATGGTAACTCGAAAGAACAGACGGGAGCCAAGCTTAATCTCCAGTCAGTAAATGTGACTAATTGTGAAAGAAATAAAAAAAAAGAGAGACACTTAATTTTGTCTTTCGTTCAGTTTTTATCAAGTATACGCAGTTCAGTCCAACCCAGATTGAATCCAGGCATCAAACAATTTTCACGGGGATTATAATTAGAGCTCAAGATTTTCAACAATTGTGGAAAGATTGAAGGTCAAACTTTGGATTTAGTCGGGAAAAAATACACCTCGTTGATACGACCCTGCGATCCCCACGGCAGATGAAAAAGTCCTGTTCATTTTTCCTCGAAGAGTAGGAGAGTTTAACGGACCCGTCAGTCTGATAACGTGTTTGAAGGAGTACTGCTAATTGCCGAATGTCTCGGCATCACACAGAGAAGTGGTTATGCATACAACATACCACCAAACAACTGTTAGAGAGCACTATGAGAAAACATAAAAATCCTATTTGCCAGCAAATATTTCCTGTGCTATATTTTAACACTAGTAATAATCCGGCTTTGATTATGGATTCGCGTTCGTCTTATTCTACGAGTATGACAAGTGCACGAAAACGAGAATAAAGGAAAGGAAAACGAGTCCAAAGGAGTCCAGTTTCCTGCAGCCGAGATGCCCCTGATAAAATAAATAGGGGCGGCTGATCGGCAGTCGCCCGTGATATTTCGAAAATTACTGCCTTTGTACCACTGGAACACCAGATTAGGATGCGTCGTGACGAACGCCATAAGTCGCAACAATTATGCAAGGTTTGGAAATATTTCCGTATAGCCCCAAACAATTTCACACAATTAGTTTTAAAATATTAATAGATGAAACATGCATGCATAATAAACCTAAAAGGCATCACGAATCGTGTGCGATCTCGGAGAACGATCGCTAAGAAAAATCCTGTGATCTGAACGATACAGGCGATCGTAGTCTGTGAACTCATACGGAGTTCTTAAGAGTAAATGTAGTCAATTCTAATTGACTACATTTAAATGCTATACGTACCCCATTTAAACCTATACCTCGAATAGTTCGCTTGATTTCACACGTCGAAAGGGTCTACAAGGAAATCACATTTTAATCAAGTTTTACTTATCACCTTTCCTTCACAAAATAAACTGGACGTCCACAAAACTAACCCTATAAGGCTTCGAGAATCAACCCCTTTGGAAAAGAAAAAGATGAACCAGTCTGCGTGGCAGGTGATGGGTTTTTTCCCTTCTTTTGTTTTATAACTTTGATTAAATTATGCGTCAGCGAAATGTTACGTGTGCTTCCAGAAATACTCTGACTTGCAAAAAGCAGCCATCTGGAAAAATTAGAAAGCTACAGGAGAATAAACTATGAGTGTCACACATAGAACCCAATACACAGTAAACAACACTTTTCGCAACTAAAATACAAAAACGAACCTTACAACATATGTTGTGCTAGGCTTATGTCGTAGTGTTTTGACGGACCGGTTTATTTCTAGGTACGTTTTAGAGCAAGTTTTCCCGCGAAAATGTGAGCTTTGCTCAGCGTCTCGGAGAGGAGGAAAACTAAACGTTTTATGGCCAAAACTCAGGGAAATCTAATGGATCTGTTCCTCAAAATAACTGTTCTACAGGCAAATTTTTGCTGGCTGGGAGATTTGGATAAAATAATATGTCCCTTTAAGGAAAGTGTGGCTGGTAAGTAGACAATTCAGAGTCTCTTAGAAAAGTAGATGTTTGGAATAGCCGCTATACGCTTTTACGTGCTTGATCCTTTTATTTTCTTTTATTTCTTATATTTTCCTGCCGAAAAGGCTGGAAATGGCATTTTTAAGAACCTAATATCAGGCCTTCCTCAGTAGAGGGGGAGGGGGAGGGGGAGGGTCGCAATTCCCAAGGGGAAAAAAAGGAGAAAAGAAAGCCTGGTACTTAGGTTAGCTTGCCCCCCCGGATCCCCCTCAAGGTTGGGCAGCCTTCGGCGCTACAATGTTCTTCCGATTTTCAGCTTGTTTTTAATTTTGAGCAGACGCCTACTACAGTCACCATATAATTTGGAGAGCATGTTGTAATGACTGTTAGTAAAATCCAGCAAGTGGTCTATTATCAATGCTGCGTTCTGATTGGTTGAGATACTACTAGGCTATATGTTATAGCCCACACCGTAATTTTTAGGGAGTTATTATAACTCCAAAAGTGGAGTAAAAGTTTTAGGTACAGGATAACCCCTTTTTGGGGTTACTTGTCCTGTTACTTGTCCTGGGGTTACTATGTCCTGTTACATTAGGCTCCCGCCTGTTCTTTCAATTACCATCATTTTAATTCTATATCATAATAGGTTCCACTTTAGTGCCCTCATAATAATATATGTAGTATTATTAAAAACTGAATCATTGGATAATGCAATTCTCGCCTACAGACCTGAAAAAGTTATTTTTGGCCATATAACCTTTAGGTTTCCTCCCCCCCCCCCCCCCCCGTCCCCCACCGCTTACACTTTTGAATGCGCTAATCGAGGGAGCAGAGCTTACATTTTCGCAGGAAAAAGTGCTCTAAAACGTATGTAAAGATATACAGGTTCGTCAAAACACCGTGACATAAGCCTACGACGTAGTTTACGCTCAAACATGGGAGGTATTGACCTTGAAAATTGCTTTCATTCAGTTTTATCAAGTATACGCAGTTCAGTCCAACCAAGATTGAATCCAGGGATCAAACAATTTTCACGGGGATTAGGGCTCAAGATTTTCGACAATCGAGGGATCAGGGCTCAAGATTTAAGGCCAAAATTTGGATTCAGTCGGGAAAAATATACCTCGTTGATACCACCCTGGGATCGCCACGGCAGATGAAAAAGTCCTGTTCATTTTTCCTCGAAGAGTAGCAGAGATTAACGGACGCGTCAGTCTGATAACGTGTTTGAAGGGGTACCGTTTTTAATTGCCGAATGTCTCGGCATCACACAGAGAAGTGGTTATGCATACAACATACCACCAAACAACTGTTAGAGAGCACTATGAGAAAACATAGAAACCCTATTTGCAAGCAAATATTTTCTGTGCTATATTTTAAAACTAGTAATAATCCGGCATTGATTATGGATTCGCGTTCTTCTTATTCTACAAGCATGACAAGTGCACAAAAACGAGAATAAAGGAAACGAAAACGAGTCCAAAGGAGTCCAGTTTCCTGCGACTGATCGGCAGTCGCCCGTGATAAAATTACTGCCTCTGTGCCATAGGAACACCAGATTAGGGTGAGTTCTAACGAACGCGATAAGTGGCAACTATTATGCAAGGTTTGGAAATATTTCCGTATAGCCTCAAACAATTTCACACAATCAGCTAATATGAATAGAAACATGCATGCATAATAAACCTAAAAGGCATCATGAATTGTGTGCGATCTCGGGGAACGATCGCTAAGAAAAATCCTGTCATCTGAACGATACAGGCGATCGTAGTCTGTGAACTCAAAAGGAGTTCTTAAGGGTAAATGCAGTCAATTTTAATTGACTACATTTAATATCTTATGCGTACCTCATTTAAACGATGATCTTGAATAATTCCCTTGATTTCACACGTCGAAAGGGTCTACAAGGAAATCACATTTAAGACAAGTTTTACACATCGCCTTTCCTTCACAAAATAAACTGGGCGTCCACAAAGCTAACCTTATAAGGATTCGACAATCAACTCCTTTGCAAAAGAGAAAGATGAACCAGCCAGCGTGGCAGGCAATGGGGTTTTCCCTTGCTTTGTTTTATAACTTTGATTGATTTACGTCAGCAAAATGTTACGTGTGCTTCCAGGAATATACTGATTTGCAAAAGGCAGCCACCTGGAAAAATTAGAAAGCTCCAGGAGAATTAAACTATGAGTGTCACACATAGAACCCAATACATAGCCTGCGAAAACATCCGTTTCTCCTCGCTCTTTGCCGCTGGGGACGTTTCGCGCGGAGGAACGTCTGCGACTCAGCGACAGAAATTCCATACTGATGACGTAAAATCTGTCCGGAATCCGGTCAGAAGCGCTGATTGGTCGACGGAGTAGTTACATTGTTTTAGCTATTGTTTACGAATGACAGACAAAAGACAAAAGGCCACAAAGGTCAAATGTAAACGCGAAGAATCTCTGGCAAAACAGTCAATATTTCTGGAATATACTCTTCTCTTGACTAGAAGAAGCGTTTGAGTTTTGCTGGAGCTCGTTGGCAGATGAACACAACACTTTACCAAAATCGACCAGAACACACGTAGAATTGGACAAATGTATATTTGGAACCCCATGAATACCGGATTTATTATGCAAACATTGATTTGCGTCATCAGTATGGAATTTTTGCGGCTGAGTCGCAGACGTTCCTCCAAGCGAAACGTCCCCAGCGGCGAAGAGCGAGGAGAAACGGATGTTTTCGCAGGCTACCCAATACACAGTAAACAACACTTTTCGCAACTAAAATAGAAAAACGAACCTTACATGATGTGTTCTGCTAGGCTTATGTCGTAGTGTTTTGACGGACTGGTTTATTTTTAGGTACGTTTTAGAGCAAGTTTTCCCGCGAAAATGGGAGCTTTGCTCCGCGTCTCAGAGCGCATTTGAAGTTTGAGCGGTGGGGGGAGGGTAGGAAAACTAAACGTTTTATGGCCAAACCTCAGGGGCACCCAATGGATCTGTTCCTCAAAATAACTGTTCTACAGGCAAATTCTTCCTGGCTGGAAGATTTGGATAATATAATATGTCCCTTTAAGGAAAGTGTGGCTGGTAAGTAGACAATTCAGGGTCTCTTAGACGTCTGGAATAGCCGCTATGCGCTTTTATGTGTTTGATCCTTTTATTATTCCATAATTCTGATGGTATCACTGGCCTTTTTCCTGTTAACACTGTACCTTACCGACAACACTAATTAACTGAAAATTTCCTGCCGAAGAGGCTGGAAATGGCATTTTCAAGACCCTAATTTTAATTTTTTTTATTGTGAGGGAGCATGCCCTTACATGAGTATCAGGCCCTCCTTACTAGAGGGGGAGGGGGAGGGGGAGGAGGAGGGGGAGGGGAGGGTCGCAATTCCCAAGGGAAAAAAAAGGAGAAAAGAAAGCCTGGTACTCAGGTTAGCTTGCCCCCGATCCCCCTCAAGGTTGGGCCGCCTTCGGCGCTACAATGTTCTTCCGATTTTCAGCTTGTTTTTGATTTTGAGCAGACGCCTACTACAGTTACCATTTAATTTGGAGAGCATGTTGTAATGACTGTTAGTAAAATCTAACAAGTGGTCTATTATTAATGCTGCGTTCTGATTGGCTGAGCTACTTCTAGGCTGTATGTTATAGCCCACACCGTTATTTTTAAGAGAGTTATTATAACTCCAAAAATGGCGAGGTGTTTTCCTTTCTTTTGTTTTATATAACTTTGATCAAATTACGTCAGCAAAAAAGTGACGTGGTGCTTTTCATGGCTTGCAAACAGCAGCAATCTGGAAAAATTAGAAAACTACAGGGAATTGAACTATGAGTGTCACATGAAGAACCCAATACACAGTAAACAACACTTTTCGTAGCTAAAAAAAACAAAAAGGAAATTTATAACATGTGTTGTTGTGCTAGGCTTATGTCACGGTGTTTTGACGGACCTCTATACGTTTTAGAGCACTTTTTCCTGCGAAAATGTAAGCTCTGCTCCCTCGATTAGCGCATTCAAAAGTGTAAGCGGTGGGGGGCGGGGGAGGGAGGAAACCTAAACGTTATGTGGCCAAAAATAACATTTTCAGGTCTGTATGTTTTGCTGACTGGTTTGTGAGACTTGACAGATTTAGAAATTCGCGGTATCTAAAAATAAGCTAGTCTGTGGAAACGCCGTGACAGGAGTACATGGAAGTTTCTGGCTCCTGTGTGGAATCTTCCATAGAGAAAGTTGATCTGTGACTTCCTCTTTTTCTCTAAACACCGGGTCGGATACCGTGAGGTTGGACGTGATTTGGAGTAAAGTGTTGCAGGTCTACGTGCGCTGTCATTTTCGGGGAGGAGCTCGAACCTTGTTGCGTGGCGTCGGCAGGTTCCGCTGGATCCGATGTCCCCAGTCCTTTAATGTAACCCCATGAACAGCTCGCCCCATGTAAGGTAATCTGGATTCCGGAATCCGAGAAGTTTTGCTCGTGGGATCCGGAATCCGGGATAAAAAATTTTGCCTGTGAAATCCAGAATCATGGGCCTTAAAATCTGGAATCTCACTAACGATTGGAGTCCGGTATCCAAGTTCCTCCATCAGAGACTGGAATTCAGTTCCTGGAATCCGGAATCCATGGCGTGGAATGTGAAATCCAAGACAATGTTGGATTCTTGGATTCCCTTACATTTGAGTGGAGTAGGCGTGCGCATAACAATATAAACATTTTTCGGTAATTCAATTGCTAGCAATATCCCCTTGAAAACTAACGTTCTGCTCTCCTGGTCATAGAGAATTTGTTCTTCTTACTTCCACCCTCTTTCTCCAACTCCATAATGACGTCAGTTTCCAATTCCATGCTACTCGTCGCAATGTTGATTGTATGCGTTATAAACTGTAAATGATCCAGTGGACGCCCGCAAGGCGTTTATTCAATTTTGAGGGTTCAAAAGGGTCATTTAATAGATGGGATATAGTTAAATAATAGAGGCGTTTATCCTTACAAATGTAACCAACTCAACAAAACTAGTATACTTTTGTCGAAAATATCAAGAGCGTTTAAAAATAGCGAGATATTCAGTCCATATTTTTTATACATCGTGGGCGTCTGTTTCAAATCTCAATATTGGTGTCAGGATCCTCGAGGTCGCTCAAGATCAGTATTTTTTTAGTCTTCATTAGTCTAACCCATATTAACTAGCAAGAAATTGAGTAAGTTTTAATGATTTTGTGCCTTTTTACCAATCTTAGTATTATGGAGTAATTCTCAGGGGGAGGCGGAAGGGGGGAGGCGTCTTTGAGATAGTGGCGTTCGAAAAGAAGGTAAAGGAGATTTCGCCCCCAAATTTGCTTCTCCTTACCTTTGGAAAGTTTGCCACGAAGGCTAGCAGGTAACCGGGAAAATGGTGATGTTATTATTAAGGAAACTCTCAAGTATTTGCAGCGATAAATGAATGTAGAAGGCTAAACCACTGAAACAACAAATTTATGCTAGCAGTTTTGTATTTTCAAGACCACGGCCTTCCGAAGTATTATTTGTAAGAAAAATGTATTTCCTCGACTGTAAAATCAGCCTTGCTTGTTTTTGCTCGATATTCTAATTTATACCTGATTAGATCCTTTAAATATTAGGATCCGGTCCTCCTATTTTGTAACGTTGGTCCTTGCTTCCAAAATTGAATTTAAGCTTGCAGTGCTTTTTTTTCGGAAAGTAGAAGAAACTTATGCTCGTAATGACGAATATTATGCCGAAAATTCTGCTAGCACAATTTATCAAAGCCTACCCGCTAATCCTGAGATGGGCGATAGCCGTAGCAGGCTAAAATGATCTGAAATGGGACGTTCTGGTGACTTTTTGTAAGTGCTCCTCCTCCTAGCCTGCGTAGCAAGCGTTCCCGTTATGTTTCGGAGCAAAGAAAGACCGAGGAAGGGGATTTTCGGTTTTGACCGAGCGGGAAATGAAACGAGACCCCTCCCCGTTCTTTTACTTGTGCCATTTGTCGCGCGGTCTTTGACTCTCGTTCCTCGTTCTTTGCTCCTAAACCGCACAGAAATGCTTGCTACGCAGGCTATTCTCCTCCCTAAACATCGCTTCGGTTCCTAATTTTTAAGCACATATGCATTAAAATCCCCCTCCCCTGCATTTACGCGTCTGGGATCCAAATAAATATATATTTATGGTTTTCACAATTTCTGACCTCATGCAGTCGTTTATGAACTTAAGTGTCGTTTATGAACTATGTTGTCTTTACTGAATTATATTGTCTTTATTGAACTATAAAAGTAAGACTACCCGGAACTACCCACAGTCTCCGATCCAAACTCGTCAGGCAGGGGGTGGTGGAGCGGCGTTCAGTTCCTCGGCCTCAAAGCGAGGCGCAATTGTTTGAGCAGGCGCTCTAGAAACCCCACCTGATTGCTTCCTTGCTAGTAGAAGGAGTTTGTTTTCTTCTGTCAATGGCCTTGATAATGGATGAGGAATATGACTGTATTGTTCTGGGAACAGGACTAAAGGTAAGCTTCTTTATTTAAGTCTATAAAAATCCTCCTTATTTGTGGTGTGGTTCTATCACTATGAGTTACAGATCGAGTTATAATTCACACCTTTTTTTATGGGCATGAACCTCGCGATTTTAAATAATAATAATAATAATAATAATAATAACAATAATTATGATCTTTATTCAATACTCATAAAAAAGAACTATGTACAGTGTTTCACTTAAAAGGAATTAAAATGAAATTTGTACCTTAATATCTGTTAGAAAGAAAAGATCATAATGTCTCAATATTTCTTGAAATATAATCCACGACAGTGTTTCTCTATACCAATTATTATTACTATCATCTTTAGCAGTCACCACCGATATAAAACATCTTTTTTTTTTAATCCTCTTTCAAATCTGGCACGATAAGAATATTCTAAATAGTAAAAAAGAATTCACTGTTTACAAGTCCTTTCATTCAAACCACTAAAATCAAAATCTAGCGTCCTAAAAGTCCTCTTTCGATGTCAAAATCCATCTCTTTTAGGTTGAGATTTACTCTCCTCAATGAACGCGATCCCCTTAAACATAAGAGGGATGTTCTCAGAATGGCAAATGAGATTTTGGTTCTAATCCAAGACATCATAGTCAAGTAATCCTCGCCTTTCTTGACTGACAGGAGTTCCACTAAACGTTTGTGATAGACTTGACATTCAGGTGCCATGCCACCTGTAATGGTGAACACCAGTGGCATGAACGTGGCTTGTTCCACCTCCATAACTCGGCTTGCGTACATATGTTTCTTCTCGTTTTCATGCTGGCGATATTATTTGCTGAGGGGTGAGGTCCTTGTACGATTCGGCATTTGGGTGGCATACCCGTACGTCAAAGAATGTGGAACCCTGTCTAGACCAAAAACTCTGTGCATGAATGTCCAGCCGGGCATCAGGGGCTGTATTAGCCCCCCTGGCTAACGACTCACCGGTAATCTCCTGCAGAACAGGTTCAACTTCAACGTCATGACAGACCAAATCAAGCATCTGCGCCTCAAGATCCTGCAGCTCGTTATGACGTTGTATAATAAAGCCCCCTCATTTACAAATCATAGCATGATCGACATTAAAGGGCTCTCCACAGATACATACATTTGGTACATCATTTATCTGCCAGTCATACCTTAGATGGACTGCATCTTTGAATTCTCTCTTGTTGAGATTTAAGTGCATTTCCTTTACCGGAATGACAGTTAGCCAACTTGAAACACCTTTCTCTGCTGCGAGATTGACCGCTCTCTTGGTCTCCTCGGGAAGGGAATTCCTCAGGTCTTCTAATTTATCATCCAGTCTCACATCTCTCTCTCTACGTGTGGTTAACTGCAAAGATCTTATCAGAGCATCATCTGAAGGTTCATGCGCTTGGGATACGATTTTTGTGACAAGAGGGGCAGTTACCTGAAGAGACATTGCATGTTCGAATCCAGCACGCTCAACTGGGTTTTCTAGTCCCAGTCCCCCCCATCCTCACTGGTAGTGCCAGCAGTTCTCGTTCACTCGTTGTGCATGTATGACCCGTAATTATTGTTGGTATCAGGGCATCACTAATAGCACGTTCCAATGGCTCTAGCAGTTCCTCAATATCAGATAATGTTCTTAGGTAGTACGTCCATTTGTGCTTCAAACCGAAGGTATATGCCGCATAGCAGGCTTGTGGTTGGGTTGCTGCAAACTCTGCCAATTTCACCACCTGGCCAACCCAATCATCCACCTTTTCAGTTACATACTCCTCAAGATAAGATCTTGAACCGAGTACTGCTCCTAAATGCTTCTGACCCCGAGTGGAGATGTTAATTGACGTTTGATTAAAAATAACAATAATAATAATAATACTCTTTTATTAGGAAACTTTCATCAGATCACTGTTGTTTTCAGAAAGGTGCTAACTTAGATAAAAAGTACTAAATTAGACTACATACAGTGAAATTAAACATACCTAGAAATAAAAATATATATTATGGACTAAATTAAAAATTGATAAAAAGCTATTAATAATTGAAATGCAAAAAGCATTAAATAAAAAAGGTGCTAAAAATGCTACACTTAAAATTCACAGTGTCAGGTGCATTTCTAATGTATTTGTCTAGATTTAAGTGCAATCTTTATTTTTTCTGTGTTTACCCCAATTTTTGGTTGCAAGGGGTAGTCTAAGCATGTCTCTGTTTCTTGTGTTGTAATCATGAACGTCCCTGTTTGCTAGTAGCTCCATTGAGTGACCCATAAGGCCATTAATACACTTGTAAACATACACACCTATTTCAATTAAGGTTGCTTCAGAGAAGAATGATGCATGATCCATGTTTCATAGCAGGCAGTGCATTATTGTAGCAAGTCTAGTAAATCATGTGCCCGCAACCAGCCTAGAAACCTAGAAAGCAAACGCTGCTGACGCTTCTATGCTATGTCAGCAGAACGTTAAGACAATGTATTTCAAAACACTAAATCCTAGGCTTTTTAATTTCAGAGAGTGATTTGAGGTTAGGTTTTTGTCTGTGGTAATATGCAAATGCTGCAAATTTTCAACAAGTTTGCTTGGCCCGTGCACGTGGGAATTTTGTTTGGAGTTAAAAAAGATCAAATTCAAGGCGTTTGTTGAACAACAATAAACAACTTAACATTATGTGTTTATCTATTTTTGAGGCAATTTTTTTTAAACTGAATAAAAAAAGAATAGCAGGTGGTCCTTGAAAAGTCCTTGAAAAATGGTTGCAATTTTTTGTATGAACTCTGGTAAAAGACCGAGCTGTTGATTAACTGTAGAAATTACATAATTATAATCTATAATTTATGATCTGACCATGTGAAATCTGAGGCCAACATACATGTAACTATCTACACTGTACAGCTGTACAGGGTCATGTAGCTCACAGTCAAAAATAAATAAGGACAAAGAGGAAATATTAACTAATTTTCTATTGCTTCCGATTAACATGGATTTGGTCCTTGAAAAAACACTGCATGGCAAAGAAGCCTGTCGAGATGATCAGGTGCAGATTATGTTTGTTAATTTCATTGTTGAAAAAATTTCTCTTGATTGTTTCCTTCACAAAATGTCTTGATCTCTGCCAGTCCATTCTTGTCTTCTTAACTGTGACCTATGATAAAATTTTCGATTAGCAACTAGAATCCTCTTCTTCACTAAGATTACAATTCAGTTTCTTCATCAGCTTCATTCTCAAATAAACACAGGTTAAAATTTGGAAGGACGGAGTCAAAATCCAAGTTCTTAGGGTTTACAGATTATATCATAATGATAACTTACTTTAAAATCATTTTTGCAAAATACGTGAAAACATTCAGAGCTGCAAAATGAGCATTTGCTTTTGAAATTTTGGTCCATACAGTATGTTATGGAACAAAAATTGACCAATTGCAGGGTGAAAACAGAGTTACACTGTAGCCATATAATAAAACTTATTTTGTCCTACCACCCTGTTTGGAAACATGTTGGAATATTGACTTGTTTCCAATGAATTATAAGTACCAGAAAGAATACAGCATATGGATCCATTTCTTTAAAATATGATAATAGAAGTTGATCATTCATGCAGGGAGGATTTTCCGTTGACCAAATAGACCAATATAGATTTTCCATTGACCAAATGCACCATATACGAAGGTAGAATCATTGTATTTATTACACGTACAATTGAATCTAAAAAGTAAACATGTCCGTTGGCAATTGGCCTTACAATGTAGAAAATGAACAGAAAGTAACCTAAAACAGCAACAAAATTGACTTAACACTTACACTGTACTTCTATGACTTCCTCTGTATTTAGACATTCACATTTTACAGTACAGTCTGGTTTTCCGGTTAACAATTAACTTCTGTTTATCTGCATGGTTGGCAATTTCTGGTTGTCAATAAATGGGTTAGCAACTGGTCCGCTTTAAGGAGTCTAACAACTGAACTAAAATAATGCTCGCTATGCGACTTTAAAAGTTTGGCTTGCGTCAATAAGTAATCTGCAGCATTTCAAATTTAAACAAAGTAGGTAACTTACAGTAAAGCAGTGCACACATGGCATGCATTTGACTCAAATAGTTGAATGGACGTTGGTCGTGCTATCTTGTTTGGATGCATCTTGGAACATTGACTTCTTCAAGTGGTACCAGAAAGAAAAAAAAATATGGATCTATTTCTCTGAACTATAAAATTTAGAAGGTGGTCATTCAGTGAGAATTTTATATTTGTGGCTGATGCCGGCAACCACTTTTCTTTTTTATGGTACAAGAATTATATGTTCTGAACATGTCACTTTATTATTTTATATATTCTTAATGTTCTTACTTCAATTGAAACTAAAAACAAACTTTTACTTTGTTTTTGTTTTGTTTTTTAAAATTGTGTATCACACCCTGTGTGAGGTACATGTAAGCTTGTACTCTGTTTTCATTAGTCATACTGTCCTTTATTTTGATGCAACCTTTTTATGTACAGTCGAATCTCCACTAATGGCCACCTCTTCACAACAGCCACCTCTCTACAACGGCCACTTTTTATGGCAGACAGCCGACACATTCATTCTTGTTTAAACCTCTCTACAATTGCCATGGCTACCTCTCTACAACGGTCAAGTCTTTTTTTGGCGGACAGTCCATACATTGACTCTTGTTTAAACCTCTCTACGATGGCCATGGCCACCTCTCTACAACGGTCAAGTCTTTTTTTGGCGGACAGTCCATACATTGACTCTTGTTTAAACCTCTCTACAATGGCCATGGCCACCTCTCTACAACGGTCAAGTCTTTTTTTGGCGGACAGTCCATACATTGACTCTTGTTTAAACCTCTCTACAATGGCCCCCTCTTTTACAATGGCCACTTCCTTCTTTCCACCAAGGTGACCGTTATATAAGGAGAGATTCAACTGTACATGTATTTCCTTGTCAAACTAATATAAAAATTTTGTCAATTCAGTGTCAGGGTCGTACGTTTTTCAACTCACTAAGTCATGACATTCAAAACATTGAAAGTGCTGGTTTGTTTGGCAAAAGACTTAGAAAGTTCCGTCTTTCTTAGTTACATTTTACTCTTTGTTGAGCTACATACGTTTTCATTTTTTTCTTTTTTTTTCATCCATTTCTCATTCAGTACCCTAAAAATTCAGAAGGTGTACCCTGCATGTATATTCTCAGGAAGCCTATACATAGTTCATGCCACTGGCTTAAATTATTGGCTGCCTTGCCATCACCATTTGATTTTACTGTACAGTTAATGATTTTAAAATGGCAAAATAATTGAATAAATGAACCTTTTTAAATGTACATATTAAACTTTCAGGAATGTGTTCTCAGTGGGCTTTTTTAGACTGTGATGGAAAGAAAGTTCTTCACATGGACCGACAGAAGTACTGTACGGTGGAGAGAGTGCATCAATCACCCCCCTGTATGATGTATGTGGGTGTTTGCTTTTTTAAATAAATTTTCAGCTTGATTGGATTCTTCATTTTGTCTTTTTTTGTGTCACGCAGGCCTAGAGACTGGAAGGTTGATCTTATTCCCAAATTTTTAACTTCAGAGTGCAGATGAAGGAACCTTTTTTGACTTGATTAGTTTTCCCCTGGAGAAAACTTTCAATGCGAAGATTTTCTTTCAAACTTTCCTCAAACAAAGAAATAGCACAGTTTTTTGGGTCAAGTTGGGTAGGAAATATACTGACAAGGCTTGGTTTGAGCTCACTGACCACAAAGAAGACCAAATGAGGAGCTTGACTCTTAGCAAAAAAATAATAGGGAGCTTAACCCTTTAACAGACCAATGTTTTTTTGGAGTTTAATCACAGTAGCTGCCCCAGGGGGAGGGGTTACTCCAGATTTCAAGTGACAGGGGTGATTTTACTGGTCAAGGATAACTTTGTTCACTAACTTGTGCATAGTTAAAGAAGAGACTTTTCAAACCATACCAGAATGAGCACAAATTCAGTCAAGGACACCGGAGAAAATTAGGCAAAAAACCATGTAACATTGACCTGAAAATTTCCACGAAAATGTTGTTCCACTACCCACGTACTTTTCCTTTCATCTAATCCTAAGATCTTAAAAGCTTTGTCAATAACTTTCCCCACCAAAATGAAGCCTACTAAATGTCCAGCACAGTAAGGAAAAAAATGAGGCAAGAAGAGCAAAAAAAGAGGGGCATTTGCATGTGCATACCCAAACTTCGCAAGCTAATAATTATTATTTTGCATCTGGATCAGAAGGCCACGAAGTGCACGACCTGTAAATGGCTTTGTGGTAACTTTTAGCTCTTTATACATGTACCACAACAGTGACCAGAAAGCCGCTCGACCAGCTTCAAAACGCGTTTTTCTGCAAAATTTCCAGGGGTCAGAGTGGGTTAAATCAAGCCCAAATAAATACTTGCCAAAATTCTCCAACCCAAAAAATCCCAAAATCAAAAATTTCAAATCCAAAAAACTTGTGATCATCCCTGTCACTTGAAATCTGGAGAATATACCCCCTGGGGTAGCTGTGTTGTGAAATTATACTTAATCCATAATCCCAGGGGCATTAAATAATTATAATTATTATAATGTCCAATAGTGTTTTTCATAGAATGCTCATCTATATCTATAATATAAAGGAGGTTTATTGTAGACATTTTACCAAACATTTTTTTCCAATATTTCAATTCTCAGACTGAGGGTACTCAGCTCGCAAAGTTCCTTTTCCTATCGAGTCAATCGCCATTACAAGTCATTAGAACTTGTTTTCCTTTGCTTGAAGATCTATCTTTAGAGCTGTAAGTTTTCATCCATGTTGAAGGTCCATTGAAGAGAATCACACCCAGTAAAATTCCTTAAAGCACCACACAGGGGCACCCAACGAGGATATAGTTCAAAACCACTTAACATAGCATTGTTGAACGTCTTTTAGTATTTAAATGGTAGATATAGGCATATTTTTATCCCCTAAAAACTTTTCATCTGTTCGGATTTCCTAGCTGAAAGTATAGTGATCCGAAAAATATAGGGATCAAAACTTACCTTTTCGAAAATTTCAGCCATGAAAAGGCTCCCGAAAATTCTAGGTGACCTTTTTTAGGGTAAAAATCCGTTAAAAATGGGTTAAAAATGGGTAATTATACCATTTTTTAGATGTTCGAAAATCCTAGGAGAAGCAGGCAAGCAAGAAATTTTACAACAAATGTCCGAAAATTCTAGATCTCAAATCGTCTTCCGAACAGATATTTTCCAAAAATTGCCGTTGGGTGCCCCCTACCACAGATGACAAAAACTGGGATTTAACAACCTAATAGATCAGTAGATTTGATGCAAGTTGCCGCTAAAATTCACCACCACTACAACTATTTCATGTGGCTGCTCTTTCATGTATTTTTTTTGTGTTGATACACTTGTACTGATTGTAGTATCATTTATTTATCTGCTTCTTTCTTGGAAACCTTGCGTTGTTGAAGAAGTTATACCCTTGTTCAAGTACATGTACAGCTGTATCTGCAGTGCATAGATAGTATGCTAGCCATTTAGATTGTAGAATGTGAAAATTCTGTATGTTTTTGACAATCGTGGATCCCAGCTGTCTGTTTACAATGAATAGCAACTGTTTACATTTTTCTCATTTAGGAGAGCTTGTAGTGTTGCAAATACTGAGTGGAGTAACAAGGTACCTGGAATTCAAACAGATAATTATACATGTATGGAAGCTTTGTTTACAAGAAAGGCAGTAAAATTTACAAGGTTCCTGCAGATGGGAAAGAAGCCCTGGCCACTGGTCTGATGGGTATATTTGAGAAATGTCAATTGCAAAATATGTTGGTTTTTATCAATTATTTCAAGCCTGGTGACCCTAACACATTTCAAGGTGAGAACAGCCTTAGTTAAAGTGTTATTCTTTAGTTCCTTCAAGTCTTGTTACAATGGGACAGAGTACGTGTACCATATTTCCTTGAATAATAGCTCTCCTTTTATTAATCGCACTCCTGGAATAATCATCCCTCTAAAGACGGAAATAATATTATTATTTAAAATAAGTGCCTCCCTCAAATAATGTCCCCCACCCCTCTCGCCATCTTCTCTTTCTTTTACCCCCTCCCCCTCCCCCCTGTCAAGTTGAGGTGGAGTCTGATCCAGCAAAACTCGTCATGGAAATTGACATTGAAAACTGTTCCAAAAAAGCCTATGTTCAGTTCAGTTTAATCTATTAAATGGTCAATTTTTGATTTAATGGGATGATAAAGCAAAATATTTAGGGCAGGACTTGAGTGAGTAATACATGTATTTGAAATAATCGCTTCCGTCAAATAACTGCCTTCCCTTAAATAATCGCCCCCTTTTTGTGCAAAAGAAATAATAATCACCCTGGGCTATTTTTCAAGGAAATACGGTTTGTGTTTGTGCAGCTTCTGTCCAAGTTGTACAATTTTGCAAGAAGGTCTCCAGAGTAACAGAAGAAGCTCTGGGAAAAAGAAGTGAGTTACATGGATAGCTTGTTCAATGGCTGAAGTAATAAGTCGTTTCTTTGTTAAAAGCTGTTGTTACATGCATATGCATGTAGATGGATTTCAAAAACCTTGATACTGTCCTTGTCTAGTCTTACATAATTAAGTAACCATTATTCATTCGAAATATTTTGGTTTTTCTGATAAGCTCCAAACCCTTGGATAATAGGCCATTTCCGAGTTCCAAAAACCCTCACTTTCAAAATGAGGCCAAGTGCACACCCTTCTTGTGAAAGTGAGTTTTACTTGAATGAGAATGAAAAACCATTTCCATATCAAAGGCTGAGCACTTAACCTCATTCTGATACAGAGGCCCGGGAGAACTTGGAAATGGCCTATTCTCCATATATAATGACCAACCAAAACGGTTTTTGCTGAAATAACATCTATTGAAAGAGTTCATACTCTGAGGGCAGAGGCTACTTTTCATTCCAGTTCACAACGCGAAAATGTAGTCTCTGCTACCAGCAGAGGCTATCCGAAGACGAGAAGTGGAGTTTCTGACTAAAATTGAACGAAAGAAATGCAGGAATACGTAAAAAATATTGCCATATGAATGTCATCATGTTTTGACGAAAGTCTACGAGAGTAATTCAGCTTTCATATGATATGAAGAATTATGCAGATCTGGGAGCCTGTTATCAGTAGTATCCTCCTCGATCTGTGTAATTCTTCACATCATACCTAGCCTCATTCAAGAGGCAGATTCATCATCACGTCATGGTTTACATTTTTGCTCATTAGCATACCATGCAGTGAACCCATAGAAAATGTAGCCAAATAGGTTCAATAGGTTCAAAAACTAAATGAGCTGGCTTTTTTATGCTGTGTGTGCAAGTGTCAGCTCTTTGCAATAAGTATTAAGGAATATAGCAGCAATTAAAATAATTGCGAAATTACTGGGTGGCAAAACATTAATGAGCACATAATTATATTCTTTGTAGTTAACAAGGATTCGCCTATAATTGTTAAGTACCCTGCGATCAGGGTTTCAATATTGTTTTTATTTAAAATGAAAACATGTGGACAGGCCTCTTTTTAATCACCCTTGTTGGCCTTTTGCAGTGAGGTGAATCGTTGCTTTGAAGAAGTCAAGAATTTCCATTCTTCATTATTTTATTGGACAAACTCAAGCAGCCCAAGCTCATCTTCTTGCTTTGCAACAGGTGAGACATGAGAAAAAAAATGCACTTAATTTGAGTGACAATGTATTTACATGTAGCACAAAAGTACTCTTTGGGGACCCTATTTTTACTTCAGTCTCCTTCTGGGGACAGGACTGCTATTTTATGTGGTCTTCTGAGCCACGTGAAGGTGTAGCTGCTTGCAATGCAAAGGTATAGTACCATCATTTCTCAGTGATTAGAAATTAGACAGTTTTATTTCTCAGTCGAATTTCAGAGCACTGTAGTATGGTAGTATTGCACAGGCTTGTTTTTGTTGATTTATATGGTACTATTTGCAACCTTGGCTGATATAAAATAATAAGGTGTATGTGGCATTCCATAGCCTGCGAGCAAGAAAATTAGCCGTAGGGAAGTATTTCTTCTGCGTGCAGAGGGTCTGTTAATTTTTTTGGATCCGCTTTAGTGGGATTGCTTATATGACTATTAGAACAGGCATTTTAAAATAGTTTCGGTCCACACTAACTCCAGATCTGGAGGTCTGGGGTTCAAGCCTCCCCCAACTCTTTGTTTCCTTTTCCTTAGACAAGGAACTTTACTCCACTTTGTCTCTCTTCACCCAGGTGTATTTAACTATTATTCCTCGAGCCCGAATGGGCTATGAGTCAATAGCTCATGAGGCCGAAGGCTGAATGGGATATTGACTCAGAGGCCATGAGGGCGAGAGGAATAATAATTATTGTTTTAGTAAAATCCAACTAGTCGGTCAAAAATATCGAGAATAAAAAAACTTTAGCTAGTTAAAGCTAGACTTTAATCCTTTTTTGCCGCCAAAAAGCCCGCGCTTTTCGCTACTAGTGGGCTATAACATATAGCCTAGTAGTAGCCCAACCAATCAGAATGCAGCATTGATGATAGACCACTAGCTGGATTTTGGTAAAAATGGGTGTCTGCCACATACTGCTGTGAGGTAACCCTACGATTAACTAGCATCCCTCTAGGGGGGTGAGGGGGGTAGCAAGAAAATACTAAGGAAACTCGTTTATACCAGGGTTGTTTGGACTTTTGCCTCGTGTGTCTTTACCATTACCTTTTTTTATACTTCAAGATTATGGAGTATAGACTTTCTCATCTGCCTCGGCAATTGGTTTACATTTTTTTGTGTTACTTCTGTTTTAGTTTCAAGAACAATGTAAGGAGAAATCTGAAGGCACTGTACAAAAGCTTCAAAAGATTATCATTGCTACAAGCTCTGCTGGCACCAAAACTGAATCAGCTGCTGCCGCTGTAAACAATAATACTAATTAGACTTCACATGATGGAGTAGTGCAAGCACTAGGAAATGAGTACGTGTTACAAAGCAATTTCATTTGTTATTTATGTCAGTTTAACAACGTCTTCCCTGCGACTACCAGGAAAGGTGGGACTGATTAAACTGTAGAAAGTACTTCTCAGATGTTATGAATAATTCATGAAAGGAAACAAAATAGAAAATCACTGACTTAAAAGTAAGGCTATAAAATAAAAGTTATCATAAAAATTGTACAAAATTTAGTTTACAATATCTAAGTATGACCATTCAAAACAATGAATCATTTCATCCACAGACTCAAAAAGTCAAAACCAGCTTGAACAGCATAAGAAACAGTACTAAAAGAAAGTACTGTTCAGTAGCTTTCATATGAATGGTCACGCTAGAAGATTTTATATACGATCTCAAAAGTTAGAACCACCTTGTATGGCATATCATCATCATCATCATCATCATGACTTTATTAAAGTGTCAAAATATGGTAATTAACCGAGGGTAAAAAACCCTCTACTAATTGACCACTCCAGAAAATACCATAACATGCCATAATACTCTTTGTTTGTCACCCCAAAATTTTGCATAAGTATTGTTTTCAGTTTCTCTTGGGAGTTAAAATGGCCCCAAGAGAAACTGAAAACAATGCTTATTCAAATTTTTGGGGTGACAAACAAAGAGCATTATGGTATGTTACGGTATTTCTGGAGTGGTCAGTTGGGGACAGTGAAATAAACAGTACCTCAGGAAGGTACTGCTTTGTAGCTTTTATTTGCATGTTTACAATTTAGGATTTCATCCACAATCTCATAAGTTAGAATTCCCTTGTACAGCATAATAAAATGTACCACAGGAAGCTACTGTTCAGTAGCTTTCATTTGAATGGTCACACTAGAGGACTTTATCCATTATCTTATAAAAGTTAGAACCACCTTGTGTGGCATAATAAACAGTACCACAGGAAGGTACTGCTCTGTAGCTTTCACTTAAATGGTCACACTTTGGCATCAGATCCACAGAACCTACGATACAATATCGTGAGAAAAAAGCTTTAAAAGCAAACCCAACTGGCAAGAATCCCAACTGGCCGGAGACAAACGAGCTGGCTATTTACGAGCATGGTCGAGGATTTGAACTTTGGACAACCGAGAACAAATCCACCCAGCGGTCAGGGCGGGACTTAAACTCAGGACCTCCGAATTACAAGTCCAGCAGAGCTCTAACCGCTCGGCCACGCCATTCTAAAATACCTGTGTCTCCTGAATCATTGTTTGTTTTGTAAATTTCTTTGCAGTGGCATATTCATCTTGTGAAGTCGATTGATAAACCACCTAAACAGCTTTATAGTTTCTTTTAAAACTAACCAGTTTATTCTTCGTAAGAATTCATCTTTTCCGAAGTACAATTTCTAGTGCACAATAAGTGAGAGTTTTATGACCAAAGAAGGTTTAATTGGACCCAATTTAAGTGGGTTTTTTAAAATTTTTGTTCAACAGACTGGAAGAAACAGTGACCGGGGAGTCGCAAAACTAGCGGCAGTTGGGGAAAGGCCAGACGCAGCTCTGATACGCCAATGCTGGGAGCATTATGGGAATACCCGTGCTCTGATCAGAGGCCTGGGACTGACTGGTTCCCAGACTTGAAATGTGGTCCTGTCTATTCAACTTTTCAAGTTTAGGGACCGTTCATTTTTTGTGGGGTAGTGTGTGCTGGTGGGATTTGAAGAAAAGCTCCTGTAGAGTAAGATGACTCCCCCCTCTTCATCAGAAAATTTTTAGGATGTCCCCCCTTTTTATCCCAAAATAATTGAGATAACCCCCCCCCCCCCCAAAAAAAAAAAACACAAAACAAAAAACGAGGAAACTGAAAGAGAAAGGTTTCTTTTTCTTTTTGTGAACGTAGATACAGTCCTTTACAGAATTCAACTCTTGAAAATAAAAACACCAACATTTGACGCAGTAAAAGGAGTTGCAATAAGAGCGATGAAGTTTGAAGCAGAACGACAAACCCGCTATGTTTTGAGTTCTTTCGGTGTGTTGTTGATGTCTTGCAGAGTTAAATTTCACGTAGTACGATCAGCATTGCAGTATTCTGCTTGCAGAATTATATGTCTACATTTTTATTTTTGCTGATCAGGTCTTTACAGATCCTACGTTCTTCGGCATATTCGTTTGCGGTCCAGTGCAGTCCCTCGTGGTTTATGTTTGACGTTTTGGATGCCGTTGCCGTCTTCTTTCCTTAAGCTCTCTGTTATCACAGATACCGCTGTCACTGCAAAACTTGAAAGAATTATTTTGGTGACCCCCCCTTTACACCCAATATTTTCTTGCCTGCCCCCCCCCTTTGAAGCCATATTTTTTGGCATGACCCCCCTCAAATCCCACCAGCCCCCCCTACCTTATAAAAAATGAACAGAGTGGTGTTAAAACGTAATCGACCTTAATTGTTTCAGTTTTTAGAGCGAAAGGTTGTGGGTTTACGCTGTTAGATCCAACAGTTAATTGTATTATGATCTTAACCCACGTTTAAGAGGTTTTTAAAAAGGGTTTTTATAGTGGATGGTGCTCTAAGCTTATCCAGTTAGTTTACAGGCTCCACTCAAATACATAGAAACAAATAATCCAAATACAACATAACAGGATTAAATACCCCAACTGGCAGGAGGCAACCAGTTGGCTTTTTACAAGCGTGGGCGAGGATTTGACCTCGGGGGCGATCGAGAACGAATCTAGCAAGTCGCCAGAGTGGCACTCGAACCCGGGACCGCGAGTCTGACGCCCTGACCACTCAGCCACGCTTCCTCCTTTCTTAACTCGATAGCAACGGCCCAATTATATTAGTATCAGCCCCACGTTGCATTGTTAGAGTAGCTTTTCCCGCGCTATTAATGGTTGTATTTGCTTTTCCCCCGTTTTTATTGGTTATGTGCCTCTGTATTTGCACGTAGTTGTGATTGGTTCTTGTCTGTCTCTTCTGAGATTTGAGGGAACATTGTATTGATCTAGTTTAATAATTCTGAAGAGTGTGTTAACTCTTCTTTTTTGACTGATACACTTACAATGACTTGTAGCTTGAAGGGGGATTTTACTGCAATTAATCCGATGTCCGATTGTTTAACACTTAAGAAGGCAAAACTTCACGAATTTGTCAGTATAATCTTTGCATAAGTAGTGTAATATATCAGCACAAACATCAAAACTTACAAAAGTTTAAAGCAACAATTTCAATTGATGTGGTCTTATCCCATGAAAATCACTATAACTTGGTTGTTGCCGGAATGTTGGCTGGCCGTCAGCCTAAAGTCGCGTCTGTTTATCAAAGCTACTGTAGGCTTTCTGTAAGCCAGTGTTTAATAACCAGACCTTACGAAAAGGGATTATACGTTCCTTGTCATCATTACAATTAAGTTCCATATCATTGCTTTCAGTGATACCTAACATATACACTAGTTTAGATACACAAAACGATAAATTTATTTGAAGAAGTTGATTTTATTTGGGTCCAGTGTAATTATATAAAATGTGTTTTCTGTACACATGTATTCACTAAAGGTACCAAACAATTACGGAGTTTAATTTCCCCGTTTTTTACTTCGCGGCTGAACCTCACAGTATATGTCAGCTGATATGTTTGTAATAACGCAAACGTTTTTCTAAGAGTCAACGGTTTTCTGTTTCAGTTACTCACAGTATTATACTATTGGTCTGATTTGTTTTCATACAACATAATATTAACTCGCCTAAAAAATAAAAAAAAAAAATGGTTGGTATGAGTGTGTATACCTAGTTCAGTATAGAACCTTACCCTATTTCTGGGGTTTCAAGTGCCCAATAAGGTCTCTTAGGGTCTTACACTGTCCTAGGCCTGTTGGGGGCACAATTGTAATAACTCGTTAAAACAGAACGCACAACGAAATCTGGACAAGACAGAGTCAAATAACAGCACCTGTCAATCAAAGTGTTTTGCTTGCTACCTTCTCCCCAGTTACCCTTTGTACTAGGGAATATACATACTTTAAAAAAAGCCAAATGAATGCATGGAGTTAAAAGAGTGATAAGCCTTCTTATATCTTATAGCTTGCCATTTTTGGGGACACGGCCTATATTGTTTACTCGCCCAAAATTTAAGTTATTCACGTAGCGAAGGTTAATAATTTTGTCGCGCAGCGCAGCGCGCGTATCGCCCGTGGATCATAGAAGCCTGCAAACTCGGGGGGCTCATATATATTTTCATTAAACATTGTGTTCTTATTGGCTAAGAACCTACAGTTGGTTTTGGAATCATCGCAACCTAGTTAGTTATCTGCTAGCAGATTACTGACTAATCCGTGAGTGTCCCGCGCAATGCATGATTTCCAAGAGCAATAACAAACTGTGTTCCATGCGATGCTGTGTTTGTCCGTATTTTCTTCAAAACAACGTATAATAAAGCAATTATTAGTTTCGAGTTTTTCGAGCAGTTGACACTATAGTCACATGTTAAAACTGCTCCATGACGTCATAAACCAATTAGCAAGTTTAAATGAATTCGTAATAAGGATAACCTATCGCGATTAACCAATTCTGGTCTCCTTCACAGCTGTCCGTCAGATGCCTTTAAGTAGAGCTGTTCGAGCCATTTTCTAGTCTTTATCTCGCTTAAAAGGACCCAAACTACCCGAAACTGTGCATACCAGTCGAGTATTAAGCTGGCTGCTGTTCCCGATGCTTAATAATAGCTTGCGAAGCTCGGGCATGTGTAGAAGACAAAATCTGGCGAAAAAAAAAGTTTCACTGTCTGCTCAAGTTTTACCTTTCGTCCCCCCCTCCCTCCCCTCCCCTCCTCTACCTTTTTGTTTCTATAACTTTTTTTTTTTACGTTTTCCCCAGGCCCAGGCCCTTTCAACTAAATTGCGCTTATTTGGGTATGATTTGAAAGTTATCTCCCACACACGCTTTCCCGCGGTGGGTACTCCCTTATATGTCCTATACAGGGATGTGCCGCTGGACAGGGTGTGGTTTTTGTCCTTTCTGTCCTAAACAGGGTATACAATTTCGCCCATACTGTCCTAAGCAGGGTAACAAAATTGAGGCTTTTGTCCTAAACAGGGTTTGTATTGTTTGAAACTCTCAACGGCTCACCTCTAACCAAATTAGCTCATTCTGTCTTGTATTGGTCGAGTCCCCCCCCCCCCCCCCCCCCTCCTCCCTGGGTCTTTCCTCTGCACAAGTAAGTAAGGTAATATTACCTTTTATTTGTGTCTATAAGTGACTTTTATTACATTTGTGACCAGTTATTACAGTTTGCCTTCAATAGGCCAAAGCCAAACGTCGAACTTTTCATGACGAGAACCAAACACTAATTCGGATCGAACTAAATTCAGTTAAGATCGTCTGTTGGGTCAGACGTCGAAAAATCAACTAACGTCGGACCAATCAACTAAATCAGATGAGTGATTAATTTTCTCCCGAATGAGGCTAAATATACATACCTTACGAACTTTAAATTTATTAGTTGGCTTGTTACATGTGAAGATTGACGTTTGTCGCGGAGATCTTCAGACGTTCCATCCGTCTGAAGCCGACGCGAATAGAACGTGTTAAACGATCCACACTCATTCAGACGTCGATTTTTTAATGAACTTTACTCGCTAATGAAAAGTTCGAAGTTCGGCCTAGGCCCTAGAAAGTCTTCCTCACTGTGTATCGTTTGCCGACAAGACGATCTAAGTTGTGAAGGGAGGGGTGACTGAGTTGGCCATACAGTAAAAAATTACCAGAGGTCGAGACCTTATAGCAAGCTAACTAACCGAGCTAACTAAATTGGAGACACTGAATTAAGTCTTTATATGTATTTATACATGAGTAAACAACTAAACTATGTGACAGGAAAAGGGCTCCCAGTTGAGGCCAAAGTTACCACAAACTTTCAGATAAAAGTGTCGAAAAGAGAAATCAGAAAACTTTGATGGTAAAAACACCGTCAGGAACGCGAATAAGCCCGCGGCTATGAAAAAGGAATCCTATGCATACAGGAGCCCATAACGAGTTATGGGCTCCTGATGCATATCAAAAAGACGAGTAAATGTAAAACTACAACATACTTTAAAAACTGGTTGAACCTAGTAACTGAATACATTGGGGAATCTGACTCCAGTTTTAGAATGGAGGCCTTTCTAGACAATAACTTTACACAATCTACCAATAGGATAAAAACTACAACTATATAAATGATAAAAGCGTAAAAAACTAAATCAAATTGCCAATAGGCACGTCTAAAGTGCCTCTGTCACATATGGTATAACAATGGTAATAAAAATTTACTACTGACTCCTGATGTTCTTCAGGTGACTAATGAACTGAAAAAAAAAATGAAAGTTGCAATTGCACAAGCTGTACACGCGACTAGTCGTAAAATAAGCCACGAAAATTTATCTTTGAACTACGAAAAGATTTAACTTAATATTATTGTCCCAGTTAGCCAAACAAATCCACACTTAATTCAAGTTAACATTTCATTTAAATTTTTTTTGCCTATTCTCGAAATATAGACACCCAGGAAAGCTTCATTGTGCTTTTATCCACCACAACAGTTAGAAAGCTTATTTCCGTTGAAGGAGGTGAAACCCTCTCTCGATGATCGCTACATACTAAATGACATTCTCGCTAAAACTCGTGATAGAATGACGACGACTTTCCGATTTTCCCGGTTTGCCCGCGCACACTACTCAGTAGTGGGAAAATCTCGTTCTCGTCCTCTGGTAGAAAACAAGGTACGCGAATAATCCTCGACCATGAAAGAGCAATTCTACGCATATCAAAAAGACGAGTAAATTTAAACTACAATATGTTTTAAAAATTTTAAAAAGTGATTAAACCTTGTAACTGAATACATTGGGGAATCTGACTCCAGTATATAGAATGAAGGCCTTTCTAGACAGTAATTTTAAACAATCTACCAATAAAATAAAAACTACAACTATGTAAATAATAAAAGCGTAAAAACTATATTAAATTGCCAATATACACGTCACAAGTGCCTCTGTCTCATATGGTATAACAATGGAAATAAAAACTTACTACTGATTCCTGATATTCTTTAGGTGACTATGGAACAAGTTCCAAGTGTACAAAATGTGCACACGACTAGTCGTGAAATAAGCTAAGAAAATTACACTAATCTTTGGACTACGAATAAATTTAACTTATTATTATTACTGCTTAGTATCTGGAAAATCTCATTCTCGTTGTCGTTCGTTGTCGTCTAACAAGAGCATCATTGTGTCTTCCTCATTTAGAGTTCCAACCTTGAGAGGAACGCTCCACTTCTTGTGACAGAAAGAAACTGAGTTCAGCTTCAGATAAATAGGAACTGAATTACCTGCATGCTACACCTGTAAAACACAAACAGAAAAAAGCAACGTTAGAAAGCAAGCAGAAGTAAAGGATACTGATTTTCTGTCAATAGAGTCTGTACGACGGACACCTCTGTAAAACTCTTAACGTACACCTAGAGTTGGTCGCCGCCTTTCTCTACTGCCTTTACTTGACTCTCTAAAAGACGAGCATCTCTCTACGACGAACACTTTATGCCGGTCCGAAAAATTCTCCGTCTCAAGGGAGTTGACAGTAAATACAATATTTTTAAGACGTCCTTAAAAATCTCTTAGAGCAATGGGCAACTAACCTTCGTAGCAAGCGTTTCCCTGCAATTTCGGAGCAAAGAACGAGGAACGAGAGTCAAATACTGCTTGAAAAATGGCGCGAGTAAAAAAGGTAAGGTCTCCCACGACCAAAACCTAAAATCCTGTTCCTCGGTCTTTCTTTGCTCCAAAACCAAACGGGGGGAGGGGTAACATTTACACTCGCTCTGAGACGGACACTTTTGGGACTTATCAGAGCAGTAAAGGAAGACAGGGACCAACTCAAGGTGTCCGTCTTATAGAGAGTCAAATAAGGGCAGTAAAGGAAGACAGGGACCAACTCTAGGTGTCCGTCTTATTGAGACGTCCGTTAATAGAAAGTCGACTGCACTGATTTCTGCCAGTACAATTCTCTATTAACGGACACCTTGAGTTGTTCCTGCCATTTTTTACTTCCCTTATTTGACTCTTTTTAAGACGGACACAACGTCAGTCCCAGATCTCCGTCTTAAGGAGATTTGACTGTATACTAAAGATTCAAATCAGCTACTGTAAGCAGGCTTAAAAGAGTGCAAAAATTTCGTCGCCTCAAATCACAGCCCATACTTTTTAAAGCTTCCACACCGGAATGGTGCGAACAACTTGATTCCCAACCGGAATTTCTGGTTTTCCAATTTAGGTAAGTACCGCTAAAGACTCTTTTAAGTGACCACTTTCCGTAAGCGACCGGAAATTTGATCTTGGCTTTTTGGGTTCTACTATGAGTTTCAATGAAGCGAAATCAACAGGGTTTACTAGAACTTTGAAATGTCAGGGCCCACAACCTGACGTGTACCGTGCAACTCCCATACTTGACAGCCATATTGCCCTATGCAACGGCGTTTCACAGATCAACTTATTTTTAGCATCATTTTTGAGCACTTTTTCCCGCGATAATGGAGGCACCATGTCGTATGCGTGCGCATCCATAATATTGTAATTACAGAAACAAGAAAGAATTAAAATACTTTCAAAACATCCGAAACACTATTTTTCAGTCTCCAGATTCTGATAACTAATTTCTAAGACTTATTTGATATTCAAAATTCGCGGTAAAATCGATCTCAAAGTAAACTGGTCTGTGAAAATGCCGTTTCATTGGCACAAGGGAGTTGCTCCCTCTTTGTTTTGGGATCCTGGAAATGTAAAGAAATCAAGAGACTTGAGAGAAATGTTTTCGTGTCATGACAAATTCAAAGTCGTTTTTGGAGAACTTGACCTGTGATATGCAGCAGATTGATGCTAAATGGCACCGGTTGAGTTTAACAGAGTTTATATAGCCTCCTGTGTGGAACCTTCCAAGGAGAAAATTGATTTGCGACTTCCTCTTTTTCTCCGAACACCGGACCGGATATCATGAGTGTCGACGTGATTTGGAGTAAAGTATTGCAGGTGTACGTGCGCTGTCATTTTCGGGGAGCCAGGCTCTAACCTTGTTGCCTGGCGTTGGCAGGTTCCGCTGGATCCGTTGTCCCCAGTCCTTTAATGTTACCCCAGGTACAGATCGCCCCATGTAAGGGAATCCAGGACAATTTTGCCTGTGAAATCCATGATCAAGAGCTTTGAAATCTGGAATCTCAAGTTCAACCATCAGAGACTGGAATTCAGTGCCTGGAATCCGGAATCCATGACGTGGAATCTAAATGCAAGATAATCTTAATTGGATTCCCTTACATTTGAGCGGAGTACGCGTGCGGATAACAAGGGAAATATTTTTCGGCACTTCAATTGCTGGCTTCAATTTCCTCTTGAAAACTAACGTTCTCTCCTCATAGATTATTTGTTTTTCTTACTTCCACTGTCTTTCTCCAACTCCATCATGAGGTCAGTTGCCAATTCGCCGGATGCTACTTCAGTCGCAATGTTGATTGTATGTGTTCACCGTAAATGTTCTAATAAACGCCTGCGGAGTGTTTATTTAATTTTGAGGGTTCAAGAGGGGGGCAAATATCAACATCGGTGTCAGAATCCTGGCTTAGGATCATTTTTGTCCTCGTTAATCGCTCTTTACTTTGACCATAACATTGAATAAGATACAATGTGCTAAACCCTATTAATTAGCAAGAAATTGAGTAAATTTAAATGATTTTGCGCTTTTTTACCAGCTCCTAGTGTTTTGGAGTATTTTAGAGGGGAGAGGGGGGCGTCTGTAAGACTGGGGGTGGGGAGGGGGGGCGTCTGTAAGACAGGGGGTTTTTATTAGAGAGGGGCGTGGAGGGGCGTCTAATACAGAGTTAACTTTGAGGAGGGGTGTTTCTTAAATAATAGGCTTTCGAATGGGAAGGTAAAGGAGATCTCGCGCCCAAATTTCGTTTACCTTCTCATTCGAACGTTTGCAACGCAGGCTAGCAGGTAACTGGGAAAGTAGCGGGGTTATCAAAGAAAACTCACAAGTCTTTCGATTTTGCAGCGATAAGTGAATGTAGAAAGCTAAACCGCTGAAACAACAAAACTGCCTGACAACCGTTAAAACGGAAAACATGCCATCTCGGGTAACTCAGCTACTTATGCGCATGCGTTGAAGCCTGTGGAAAGAGCAATAGAGGCCAAAACATTTGTTGAAAGGTCGAGAAATAAATGACAACTTTGTGCTGCAAAACTAGAAAAAATTGTTCATTATGGAAGCAATTTTGTATTTTCAAAGGACCCTGGGAAGGAAGCCGTGTTTTCCGAAGTATTGGTAACAACAATTATAATATTGCCGACCGTAAAATCAGCCTCGCATCTTTTGCTCGATATTTTAATTTATAGCTGATTAGATCCTTTATATATTAGGATCCAGCCCTGCTATTTTGTAACATTGGTCCTTGCAGCCAAAAAAAGAATTCAAGCTATTTTTTTTTAAGTGGAAGAAACTGATGCTCGTAATGACGAATAGTTACGCGGAAAATTACGCTAGCCCAGTCTATATCAAAGCGTACCCCCTAGAAACACTAGCTGTTGAATAAAGGTAAGTCGAATGCACTATAATATGTTTATTGAATTATAGAACAGGATAAATGACTCAGTTAGGGCCAAAGTCATCACAAACTTTCAGAAAATACTGGGTGTCAGCAATAGAAACCTGTACAGAAAACTGAGTGATGGTAAAAACAACCTCCGAAAATAATTCTCGGTTATGAAATACCAATCACCCTAGTTTTTTACGCATTTAAAATATTAGACGAGTAAATGTAAAACTACAGCATATCAAAAATATTAAACCTTGTAACTGAAGAGGAAATTTGGCTCCACTATAAGAATGAAGACCTTTCTAGACAGTAACTTTGAACAGTCTCCCGCCAGAAATAAAACTCAGTACAACTATGTCAATAATAAAAGCGTAAAAGCTACATGAAATTGCCAATAGACACGTCTAAAGTGCCCTATCAACGGTATAACAATGGATGTATAGAGTGACTACTGATTCCTGAAGTTTTAGAAAAAACGTACGCGAATAATGCTCGGCTATATATGAAATAGCCATCCTACGCATAGACGAGTAAATGTAAAACTTCAACATAATAAACTGATTAAACCTTGGTTAGTAACTGAGTAGGGAATATGACTCCAGTATTAGACAATAACTTTCCAGTAGACCTGCACCGTTCTAAACCTCTTATTTTACTGGTCCCCTTTAACCTGCACCTCCATTGTTTTCAGGGATAGGGGCATTGTTATGTGACAATCCCTATTGTTTTCTCAGCTAATCACAAACAATCTTTCAAATAGGTGCGGGTCGCCCCTAACTTTCAACAATCTGCCGATAGAAAAAAACTGCAACTATATATATATATATGTAAATAATAAAAGCGTCAAAAACTATAATAAACTGCCAATAGAGACGCGTCTCAAGTAATGTCGCATATGGTATAACGTTATGGAAATAAAAATTGACAACTCAATTGATTCCTGATGTTCCTCAGGTACTAAACAAGTTGCAAGTGCGCATGCACAAGCTTTGCACACAACTGACTCGTGGTGAAATAAGCTACAAAAACTACACGCACTAATCACTAGACTACAAATAGGTTTAACTTTTTTCATTTCCCCAGTTAGCTTGTATTAGCTAAACAATTTGACACTTAATTAAAGTTAAGTTATGTCATTTATAGAGTCCTCGGATTTGAGGAAGAGGATAACTACGAGAACGACATTTCTCTAAAAATACACCCCCCGGAAATCTTCATTGTACTTTTTTCATCACAAAAGTTAGAAAGCTTATTTTCGTTGAAGGAGGTGAAGCACTCTCCCGATCACTATTAATCATATATAAATGGCATTCTCGCTAAACCGATGGCATTCACATTGCCCCGCCAAAATGACGTCGGTTCGCGCGCGCGCACTAGTTAGCATTGGGAAAATCTCGTCCGCGTATTCGAATCTAAAGCTTTCTGATGGTAAAAAGCACGTGCACGAATAATCTTCGGCTATGAAATAACCATCCTAAGCATATCAAACAGACGACTAAATATAAAACTTCAACATTTTAACCAATAGAAATTAAACTACAACTATGTAAATATCAACAAAACTGTAAAAAATGTAATTACCAATAGACACGTGCCTCTGTCACATGTGGTATAATATTGGGAATACAAATTGACTACTGATTCCTGATGTTCCTCAGGTGACTACGGAACAAGTTGCAAGTGCGCATGCACAAACTGTGCACACGACTGACTAGTTGTAAAATAAAATACATAATGTTCACAAATCTTTGGGCTACGAAAAGATTAAAACTTGTTATTCTTGTCCCCAATTACCTTGTATAAGCTAAACAAATCGACCCTAAATTAAAGTTCTTATGTTACGTTGCTTAATAAAAGCATTATCGTCTCTTCCTCATTAGAGCTCTTATCTTTGAGAAGAAAGCTCCACCTCGTAATTGTGATACAAAGAAACTGAGTTCAACTTCATCTTGATGCAGCACTTATACAACACAAACAGCAAATAGCAACGTTAGAAAGCTAACAGAAGTAAAGAATGCTGTCACCCTCCTCTAAGACGGACACTTTTGGGACCGAAACTAAGTGTCCGTCTTAGAGAGCGTCAAATAATTAAAGACATTAAAAAAAGGCAGGGACCAACTCTGACCCGCGCTGAAGTACACGTGCTGATAATTGGTGTATCTGGGTAACGTGAGCTCTGTTGAGTTTCATGTGCAATGAGAAGACCACCCATCAAAAATTTTCCCCCCAGGGCACCATACCTGAAACCTTTTCTAAGCAACCAGGAAACCTTTGCATTTTCGGGTGGTCCCTCAAGGTACGTTCCACTGTCGACTGTTTCAATAGACTGAAAAAACACAAAACGGGCCACCGACACTTTAAAATGTAAAGAAAGAATCTCCTGTTTCACTGGCTCTGAAAGAACTACCAAAGTCAGACTCCCTTGTGAAAGGTTTGAACCTAGGTGTCATTTCATATGGCGCTGACCTTTTTTTCCAGCATTATACGAAATGAGAGATTTTTTTTGCAGTGCAGGATTTTTTATCTTTCGAAATCACTCTGCAGGATGTTTTTTTCTGAAATCACCCATTACTCCTCCGCCCTCAAATGTCAAATAGTCGGCTCCTAAGTAGGTTGAGTATGGTCGTCCGGGTGAACGCAGTCCTGAATAGGACTGTTGTTGAAGTCAGTGACTGACGTTTCGTCAGGTACTCATCTTCAGAGTCAAAGTGAGTTCTATCACGTCAGTGGATGGTATAAAACTCTGGTTATCGATCTGATCAATTAATTAAGTAATTATGTCACGATTTTATTGGTCGTCTGCGTTAAACCGTGATGTTATTGGCTATGAAGACTCGAAATGTTATTGGTGTGTTTCGTTCCTTCTATTGTCACTGTTTAACAGTCGTTTGTTGTTAGCCAAATTGTCGGCTCTCCAACCATTTAACGTAATTAGTTTTGCCTGACTTCGTCAGTAAGTCGTTTGTACTTCTTTGTTGTGAACTTGACCTGTGATTGGCAGATTAATGCTAAGTGGCACCATCTGAGTTTGTTGTCACATAACATTAAATGGCAGCATTATTTACTTGTTAAAATGACTTTTGCTAAAGCGTTTAATATAATCGAAGGTTTATATACACCAAGAAATACCTTGCGATTTATTTGATGCCCTCAAACTCGAGCGTCACGTCGTCACCAATGAGAACAAACGGCGCCCAGTACTTCACTGCACTAAAGCGGTCAGATTCTCTCATGGATTTCATGGCTTCATTCAGGGCCTCACTGGCACTTTGTCTATCGACTAGTTGTCGGTAGAAAACTTTCATGAACTCCATAGTCGCCTCGTCGTCAATCGCCCACAGGGACACCAGAACAGAACGAGCACCAGCACCCAAAAATGCCCGTGCGATGCCGACCACACCCTCCGGTTTGACCTCTCCCCGAGCACTATGACAGCAACTAAGTACCACAAGTCTTGCCCTAATCTGCGCCTTTAAAACATCTTTCATAGTTAAGAGATAGTCTTCCTTGTCTGGAATCGGGGATGAACGTGTTGTGTTTGGGGTTAAGGCAATTTCCCCTGTTTCCATATTGCCATGAGCAGCAATGTGCACCAACGCAACCGAGGAGATACGTGTTAAGACTTCATCTTTTGTTGCCTGCTTTCCAACGAGAGGTTCCGTTTGAAGTATTTTCCCAATCATCTGCACTTCCTTTTCGGCCCACTCTAACTGCTTTGGTGTCATTCCTTCATAAACTACCTCCTGTACCCACGGATCGCCGACGAGAAGAGCGCCAGTCCTGCTGTGCCAATCTGCCGGGCAATTTTGGATTAATCGCAGACTGGAAAGGGAGGGAAGCAGACGAATTTTAAAAGTTTCACAAAGGTACTTTGATTTCAAGTCCATGAAAGCAGCATAAGGCGCCAAACACAGAGGTCCTTGTGGCACAATCACAATCTCATCGCTATGGAGTAAATCTCTTATAGGGTTTATAACAACATTGTAAAATGTTTGTAATGACTTTGTCTCAAAAAATGAGGATTGAAACGCTGGGTTACCGGATCTTTCTTCCGCTAACTTTTTATCGCTTGGATTTTTTAATGAGCGATCTTCACAATTAACATCAGCTCTCACACCTATTTCTTTACGTGTAATTTCCAAAAGAGACTGAAAATAGGTTGTGACGGAGACATCGATGTTAGTTCTTCTAGTTTTGATTTCTATTCCTTTTTCGTTCACCCAGAGAACTATTCCTCCCTTGTTGATACCTACGAAAGTTGTATTTGATGATAGGTAACTAAGAATGCCAGGGGTTGTTGCATAGAGTGGTGCTATTTTTTCTTTAAACCGATAATTGAACTCTAGAAGATCGTTTAAAGCTTGTGCACGTCCATGATCAGCAGTAAAAAGTGCCTCGACAATTTCACCTTGCCTTAACTGCAGCTCCCACAGGTTCGAATAAGTATGATCATACGTACTCCTTAGGCTAATCTTCCATTGGTCATTAGCTATGAGCTCTCCCCTGATATGGTCAAACGCCGTGACACTGTTCTTATAATACTGAATAGCTTTCTGGAAATTTCCAACGCTTTTGTAGACAATGCCAAGACTACTGTACGCTTTTCCTTCTCCTGCCCTGTCTCCCACTTCTTTCGAAATTTTGAGGTGTCGTTCATGGTACTCTATGCCCTTCTGAAAATCTCCAAAACTAGCATAGGCGTTGCCAAGATTACCGTACGCTTTTCCTTCTCCTGCCCTGTCTCCCACTATATTTGAAATTTTGAGGTGTCGTTTATGGTACTCTATGGCCTTCTGGAAATCTCCAAGACTTTGATAGTCGTTGCCAAGATTACCGTACGCTCTTCCTTCTCCTGCCCTGTCTCCCACTTCTTTCGAAACTTTGAGGTGTCGTTCATGGTACTCTATGCCCTTATGGAAATCTCCAAGACTGTCATACGCGTTACCAAGATTACCGTACGCTTTTCCTTCTCCTGCCCTGTCTCCCACTTCTTTCGAAATTTTGAGGTGTTGTTCATGGTACTCTATGGCCTTCCGGAAATCTCCAAGACAAAGATAGGCGTTGCCAAGATTACCGTACCCTCCTCCTTCTCCTGCCCTGTTTCCCACTTCTTTCGAAATTTTGAGGTGTCGTTCATGGTACTCTATGGCCTTCTGGAAATGTCCAAGACTGTCATAGGCGTTGCCAAGATTACCGTACGCTTTTCCTTCTCCTGCCCTGTTTCCCGCTTCTTTCGAAATTTTGAGGTGTCGTTCATGGTACTCTATGGCCTTCTGGAAATCTCCAAGACTGTCATAGGCGTTGCCAAGACTACCGTACGCTCCTCCTTCTCCTGCCCTGTCTCCCACTTCTTTCGAAATTTTGAGGTGTCGTTCATGGTACTCTATGCCCTTCTGGAAATCTCCAAGACTTTGATAGGCGATGCCAAGATTACCGTACGCTCTTCCTTCTCCTGCCTTATCTCCCACTTCTTTCGAAATTTTGAGGCGTCGTTCATGGTACTCTATGGCCTTCTGGAAATCTCCAAGACTTTGATAGGCGCTGCCAAGATTACCGTACGCTCCTCCTTGTCCTGCCCTGTCTCCGACTTCTTTCGAAATTTTGAAGTTTCGTTCATGGTACTCTATGGCCTTCTGGAAATCTCCAAGACTTTGATAGGCATTGCCAAGATTACCGTTCGCTCCTCCTTCTCCTGCCCTGTCTCCCACTTCTTTCGAAATTTTGAGGTGCCGTTCATGGTACTCTATGGCCTTCTGGAAATCTCCAAGACTTTGATAGGCATTGCCAAGATTACCGTACGCTCTTCCTTGTCCTGCCCTGTCTCCCACTTCTTTCGAAATTTTGAGGTCTCGTTCATGGTACTCCATGGCCTTCTGGAAATTTCCAAGACAAAGATAGGCGTTGCCAAGATTACAGTACGCTCTTCCTTCTCCCTCCTTATCTCCCACTTCTATCGAAATTTTGAGGTCTCGTTCATGGTACTCTATGGCCTTCTGGAAAATTCCAAGACTTTGATAAACGTTGCCAAGATTACCGTACGGTTTTCCTTCTCCTGCCCTGTTTCCCACTTCTTTTGAAATTTTGAGGCGTCTTTCATTGTCCTCTATGGCCCTCTGGAAATCTCCAAGACTTTGATAGGCGTTGCCAAGATTACAGTACGCTTTTCCTTCTCCTGCCTTATCTCCCACTTCTTTCGAAATTTTGAGGTGTCGTTCATGGTACTCCATGGCCTTCTGGAAATCCCCAAGACTTTTATATACGTTTGCCTCCTTTACCCTGTCTCTGAGTTCTCTGATAATTTTTAATATTTCAAGGAAATTTATTAAGTTCCAGCAATCTTTAATGTTGACATAGGAGTCTGCCACTTCTTGTCTTCAATGAAAATGTGCAGAATAGTTGCGGGTGCTTGGAACAGTTTCTTTAGCTGTCGGTCACACTTTTTGCTAGCTTGGGTATTTCAGCTCTCCCTGAAAAAAGTATAAATAGGTTTCATTTTGTGGTTTATGCAATTTTTCGCAAAAAAAGTATGGCAACGTATAATAAAGTGAAATGTAAACTAGAGTAATTAAATCCTTATATTGTTTTATTAATTGCCCTGTTTCTCTTAATAACCTTTCATGTTATTTGAGTTTTAAGAGATACTAATAATGTACTGTTTAAAAAACTATTACTTCGAATTACTGATATTCTTGATTTTGGGGTTATTTTGTTCTAAAAAATTGCACATAAAGTTTATTCGTGTCTTGAGCAGATATGTAAACACTCATTAAACATTTATTTCTTTTGTTTTTTCTTTATGAACTATAAATAATTTTTTCTTATATACTTTCACTTAGTTCGGCGTGCACTTGTAACGTGACCCTTCAATATATAAACCCCACCTTAGGGCCGTTGGTAATACGGTCATCTCGTTATTACGGCCACTTTTTTGCCCCCCTTGCAAAACGGCCATACATTTTCATGTAAACAAGAAAAACCCTCGTTAATACGGTCACCCATTAATACGACTAAATTTTTTAGCCCAGTGGTGACCGTATTAACGTGGAATGAGGCTGTGTAGGTTGTTAAGAATAATGCAGGTGGAATAGGGTGTTATCCACTGAGGCAGAAAGGCAACGTATTCTCCGAATAATTCGCTTGATTTCACACGACCAAAGGGTCTACAAGGAATCACATTTAAGGCAAGTTTAACACATCGTTTTTCCTTCACAAAATAACTTTGATCAAATTATGTCAGCAAAGAGTGATGAGTGAGTACTTCCAGAAATATCCTTACTTGCAAAAAGAAGACATCTGGAAAAATTTTAAAAAGTACATATACAAGGGAATTAAACTATGACTGTCGCATATAGGACCACAAACACAGCGTAACCAACACTTTTCGTAACTAAAAGTCAAAAACGATCCTTACAACATGTGTTGTTCTAGGCCTATGTCACCGTGTTTCCACGGACCTGTATATCGTAAAATTCCGAAAATAAGCCGCGGGCCTTATATTTTTCAAAGGCCCTTTTTGAGGGGCTTATTTTTTGAGAGGCATTTTTCGGAGGGGCTTATCTACGGAGGGAGATTTGCGTTTCAAAATCGATTGGGTTAGCTTTATAGTTGGAAGTAAATTTACCGTTTTTTGCTTTGTCTTACTTTGTATTTGAGGGCAATTTTCCAAGTACAAGCCCCCCCGGGGGGGCTTATATTTGGAGGGGCGATTTAACGGAGGGTTTTTGGCGTTACCGGTTTGGGGGGCTTATACATGGAGGGGCTAATTTCCCCAATTTTACGGTATCTTAACATACGTTTTTAATAGAGCACTTTTTTCCCGCGAAAATGCAGGTTCTGCTCCGTGTTGGGCGTATTCAAAAGTGTAAGCAGTGGGGGGCAGGGGGGAAGTGAAAACTAAACGTCATTATATGGCCAAAAAAAACATTTTCAGGTCTTTAGGTTTTGCTGACTGGTTTGTGAGACTTGACGATCTTAAAAATTCGCGGTTCTGAAAAGGATGTGGTCTGTGAAAACGCTGTGACAGGAGTACATAGAAGTTGCTGGCTCCACAACAGGGTAAAAGGATCCTGTGTGGAATCTTCCGTAGAGAAAGTTGATCTGCGACTTCCTCTCAGAGGCCATCAGGGCAAGAGGAATGATTGTTTCAGTAAAATCCAACTAGTTGGTCAAAAATATCGAGACAAAATAACTTTAGCTAGTTAAAAAATCCTTTTTTGCCGCCAACAAGTCAGCGCTTTTCGCTACTAGTAGGCTAGAACATATAGCCTAGTAGTAGCCCCACCAATCAGAACGCAGCATTGATAATAGACCACTAGTTAGATTTTACTAATGAATGATATACCATCATGGCTAAGTCAATCAGACCTCTAGATATATTACTATGAGGGCACTAAAGTGGAACCTATTATGATATAGAATTAATATGATGGTAACTCGAAAGAACAGACGGGAGCCAAACTTAATCTCCAGTCAGTAAATGTGACTAATTGTAAAAGAAATAAAAAAGAGAGACACTTAATTTTGTCTTTCGTTCAGTTTTTATCAAGTATACGCAGTTCAGTCCACCCCAGATTGAATCCAGGTATCAAACAATTTTCACGCGCCGGGGATTAGGGCTCAAGATTTTCAACAATTAGGGATCAGGGACCAAGATTAAGGGCAAAATTTGGATTCAGTCGGAAAAAATATACCTCGTTGATACGACCCTGCGATCCCCACGTCATATGAAAAAGTCCTGTTCATTTTTCCTCGAAGAGTAGCAGAGTTTAACGGACGCGTCAGTCTGATAACGTGTTTGAAGGGGTACTGTTTTTAATTGCCGAATGTCTCGGCCATCACACAGAGAAGTGGTTAGGCATACAACATACTACCAAACAACCGATAGAGAGCAGCAAATATTTCCTGTGCTATATTTTAAAACTAGTAATAAACCGGCATTGAATGTGGATTCGCGTTCGTCTTATTCTACGAGCATGACAAGTGCACGAAAACGAGAAAAAAGGAAACAAACAGGAGTCCAAAGGAGTCCATTTTCCTGCGGCCGAGATGCCCCTGATAAAATAAATAGGGGCGGCTGATCGGCAGTCGCCCGTGATAGCTCGAAAATTACTGCCTTTGTACCATAGGAACACCAGGATGCGTTCTGACGAACGCGATAAGTAGCAACAATTATGTAAGGTTTGGAAATATTTCCGTATAGCCCCAAACAATTCCACACAATTAGCTAATATGAATAGAAACATGCATGCATAATAAACCTAAAAGGCATCATGAATCGTGTGCGATCTCGGGGAACGATCGCTAAGAAAAATCCTGTCATCTGAACGATAGAGGCGATCGTAGTTTGTGAACTCATACGGAGTTCTTAAGAGTAAATGCAGTCAATTTTAATTGACTGCATTTAATATGTTATGCGCACCTCATTTAAACGATGATCTTGATACTTGTAATTCGCAACTATTTCCCGAATAATTCGCTTGATTTCACACGTCGAAAGAGTCTACAAGGAAATCACATTTAAGACAAGTTTTACACATGACCTTTCCTTCACAAAATAAACTGGACGTCCACAAAACTAACCTTATAAGGATTCGACAATCAACCCCTTTGCAAACGAGAAAGATAAACCAGCCTGCGTGGCAGGTGATGGGCTTTTTCCTTTCTTTTGTTTTATAAGTTTGATCAAATTACGTCAGCAAAATGTTACGTGTGCTTCCAGAAATATGCTGACTTCAAAAAAGCAGCCATCTGGAAAAATTAGAAAGCTACATGGGAATTAAACTATTAGTGTCACATAGAATCCAATACACAGTAAACAAGACTTTTCGTAACTAAAAGGCAAAAACGAACCTTACAGCATGTGTTGTGTCAGGCCTATGTCAAGGTGTTTGACAGCCCTGTATATCTTTACATACATTTTAGAGCACTTTTTCCCTCGCAAATGTAGGCTCTGTTCCGTCTATGAGCGCATTTTAAAAAGCGTGAGCGGTGAGGGAAAAAGGAGTACTAAACGTTATATGGCCGTTACATGATAGTGGCGTCTAATGGGGATATTAAAATAATAAGAGGCGTTCGAAAGGGAAGGTAAGGAGATTTTGGGCCTAAAATTCCTTCTCCTTACCTTTGGAAAGTTTGCCACGAAGGCTAGCAGGTAACTGGGAAAATGGTGACGTTATTATTAAGGAAACTCTCAAGTATCTGCAGCGATAAATGAATGTAGAAGGCTAAGCCAATGAAACAACAAATATATGCTAGCAGTTTTGTATTTTCAAAAGACTCCGGCCTGCCGAAGTATTATTGGCAACACAAATATATATCCCCGACTGTAAAATCAGACTTGCTTCTTTTGCTCGGTATTGTAATTTATAATTTATATATTATGATCCAATTATCCTATTTTGTAACGTTGGTCCTTGCTTCCAAAATTGAATTTTTTTGCTTCAAATGTGCTTTTTTTCGGAAAGGAGGAGAAGTTTATGTTCGTAATGACGAAAATTATGCTGGCACCGGCCCGCTGATCCTCCTTTCTCCTCCATCTACTCCTAACCAGTCTCCCATTTAAACTCGTCAGCCAGCGGGTGGTGGAGGGTCGCTCTGTGCCTCGGCCTCAAAGCGAGACGGAAGTTTTTGAGCAGGCGTCCAGAACTTGCTCGTTTGATCCTTTCGAAGGAGGTGAAACATCTCGACTTTTGTTTTCTTCTGTCAAAGGCCTTAATAATGGATGAGGAATATGACTGTATCGTTCTGGGAACAGGACTAAAGGTAAGCTTCTCTATTGAAGTCTAAAAAAATCTCCGTTATTTGTGGTGTGGTTCTATCACTATGAGTTAGATCGAGTTATAATCCGGGGGGGGGGGGGGGTGGCACTTGGGTATTTTTTGGGTGGGTATGTGCCGCCCCGGACTCCAAATTGGCACCCCGTTCTAAAACAAATTTCCCTTAAAATTGATACCCCGTTTTAGAAATGGGCCAATTTTTTATACCCCGTTCTAGAAATAGAAAATACGCCCGCCTGCACGTTAACAGGGTGCAACAGTTTGCTTGTTAACGCATTGAGCCGTATTTTTAAAAGCAATCTGTCCTTGAATAATTTCTAATGGCTGCTTGCAAAACTGGAGCTTTCATGCATTCGAAATATTATACCCCGTCCTAGACAACGCCTCTGAAATGGATACCCCATTCTAAATCAGTAGCTTTAAAATCACGACCCCGTTGGGCGGCACATACACGTATAGGTAATGTATGGGAGTAACCCCCCCCCCCCCCGGGTTATAATTCACACCTTTTTTATGGTCATGACCCTTTGATTTTAAATAATAATAATAATGATAATAATAATAATAATAACTGTCAGATAGAAACATCGCACTGAAGGAAACTGAAAAAAAATGCAAGTACAAAGACCTAGAACTAGAAATACAGAGAATGCGGCATATGAAAACCGTTGTGATCCCTGTGGTTGTTGGTGCACTTGGTACAGTGAAGAAGGGTATGGTAGAAAACATCAAGAAAGTATCAGAGAGAGCTACTATGACAGAGATTCAAAAGATCTGCATGCTGGGATCTGCACGAATCCTCAGAAAGGTTCTCAGTGTATGAACAGAATGATTGACTTGTGTGACTGACGCTCTAGGTGTATGGTTTGCGCCCGGCTGATGCACAAAAAGAACACCAGCAAATACTGTGATAATAGAGATAATAATAATAATAATGATAATAATAATAATACTCTTTTCTTAGGAAACATTCATCACATCACTGTGTGGTCGTAACTATGTCTTAGATTAAAAATACTAAATTAGACTATATACAGTGAAATTAAACATACCGTACCTAGAAATAAATTAAAAATATATATATGAACTGAATTAAAAATTGATAAAAAGCTATTAATAATTGAAATACAAAAAGCATTAAATAAAAAAAGGTGCCAAAAATGCTACACTTGAAATTCACAATGTCAGGTGCATTTCTAATGTATTTGTCTAGATTATTCCAATCTTTCAGAGAGTGATAACACACTCTCTGTTTACCCCAATTTTTGGTTGCAAGGGGTAGTCTAAGCATGTCTCTGTCACCTCCCGGTTTGCTAGTAGCTCGATTGAGTGACCCGTAAGGCCATCAATACACTTGACTTGTAAACATCCAATCCATACAGCGATGATAAAATCTACGTTCTAGGTTGAGCCTCTTTAAAGTTACAAGGGCATCAGTGGCTGACAAATAGGTGGCCTGTTCAGGATAATTTTTGTGGCCTTGTTCTCCAAAACCTGCAGGTCATTCATAAGAGTCACATTGTTCTTGTCACCCCACACTAAATCAACATAATCAAAAACTGGTAAAACAAGACTGTTATAAAAACGTTGGTGAGCAGTAAAGGGTAACAAATGCTTGATCCTACATAAACAGGTTTCGCAAAGTCTTGTCAATTTATTAAGACAAGTGAACTGAAAAATGTAGAGAGGTTGGTGAAGCAAACAGTTCAAGACTTAAAGTCTTATTAGAGACTTCAGACTGAGAATGTGCATTTTTGTAGAATCTGTGAAATTATATTTCTAGTAGGTGGTCCTTGAAAGTCTAATGTGGTCCTTGAAAAGTCCTTGAAAAATGGTTGCAATTTTTTGTATGAACTCTAGTAAAAGACCGAGCTGTTGATTAACTTTAGAAATTACATACGCTGTATAATCTACATGATGATCTGACTATGTGAAATCTGAGGCCAACATACATTATTACGTAACTATCTACACTGTAACTGACAATCAAAAATAGATAAGGACAATGAGAAAATATTAACTAATTTGCTATTGCTTCCAATTAACATGGATTTGTTCCTTGAAAAAATGCTACATGGCAAAGAAGGTGTAGATAATTATGACTGTTTGTTAATTTCATTGTTGAAGGAATTGCTCATGTCTCCGTCACAAAATGTATTGATCTCTGCATGCCAGTCCATTCTTGTCTTGGTATTATAACTTGACCTATGATAAAATTTTTGATCAGCAACTAGAATCCTCTTCTTCACTAAGATTAGAATTATTTTATTCATGAGTTTCTACATCAGCTTCATTCTGTAATGTTCCATAAATCAGTGGGAGAAAAACATGCAGGATCCATAATTCACAGTATGGACCATGAAAGCAAGGCTAGTAAGATGTTTATTATATGGCTAATTTCTGTTTTGGGGAACCAGAAACAAGTGCAGGACAAATGAATTAATTGTTATTTGACAGGCATCAAAAAAAGAAAGATTTTATTGTCTCATGAAGACAATAGCACTTAACAATTTAAGCTTTCCATTCAAAGTGAAAACATAATGCAATTAAATGCACCTTGTTAAAAGTTTGTTCAGCAGTCAAAGCTAATTAAGAACACTGTAAAGTTTTAGCTTGCTGGAGTCTTTTGAAAACTTACTGTGTATGGCTCGAAATCTCTTCCATCTTTCTTTTGTTCGTCCTTGAAAAAACACTGCATGTCACAGAAGCCTGTCGAGATGATCAGGTGCAGGTATGTTTGTTAGCTTCAGTGTTGAAGGAATTGCTCGTGTTTCCATCACAAAATGTCTTGATCTCTGCCAGTCCATTCTTCAGTCTTGTTCGTAACTGTGACCTATGATAAAATTCTGGATCAACAACTAGAATCCTCCTCTTCACTAAGATTACAATTCAGTTTCTTCATGAGCTTCATTCTCAAATAAACACAGGTTAAAATTTGGAAGGACGAAGTCAACATCCAAGTTCTTATGGTTTACAGATTATATGATAACTTACTTTAAATCATTTTTGCAAAATACAGTGAAAACATTCAGAGCTGCAAAATGAGCATTTGCTTTTGATATTTTGGTCCATATAATGGTAAGTTATGGACCAAAAATTGACTAATTGCAGGATGAAAACAGAGTTACACTGTAGCCATATTATAATAAAACTTATTTTGTCCTACCACCCTGTTTGGAAACATGTTGGAATATTGACTTGTTTCCAATGAATAGTACCAGAAAGATTACAACATATGGATCCATTTCTCTAAAATATGATAATAGAAGTTGATCATTCATGCAGGGAGGATTTTCCATTGACCAAATAGCTAGCTAGACCATGAGGTAGAATAATTGTTGTATTAATTACGCATACAATTCAATCTAAAAGGTAAACGTGTCTATTGGGACTTGGCCTTACAATGTAGAAAATGAACAGAAAGTAACCTAAAACAGCAACAAAATTGACTTAACACTTACACTGTACTTCTATGACTTCCTCCGTATTTAGACGTTCACATTTTACAGTACAGTCTGGTTTTTCGGTTAACAACTAACTTCTGTTTATCTGGTTGGCAATTTCATGTTATCAATAAAATTAATGGGTTACCAACAGGTCAGCTTATTAAAATGAGTCTACCAACTGAACTACAATAGTTCTCGCTATATGACTTTAAAAGGTTGGCTTGCATCAATACGTATCCTGCAGCATTTCAAATTAAACAAAGTGGGTAACTTAAAGTTAAGCAGTACACATGCACATGGCATGCGTTTGACTTAAATAGTTGAACGGACTGTTCAGCAGAACGTTGGTCGTGCTATCTTGTTTGGAAGCATCTTGGAACATTGACATCTTCAAGTGGTACCAGAAAGAATAAAAAATATGGATCTATTTCTCTGAACTATAAAATTTAGAGGGTGGTCATTCATTGAGAATTTTATATTTGAGGCTGATGCTGTAGCTACAGCAATTAGCCGCACGTTTAATTAACTTATTTGTTATCCGAAATCTTTGTTTTCTGCACGCGCACGCTAACGCAATTTATAGATTTAACGAGAAAGTTCTTTCTAACGCAAGCTGGGACGCACGCGAAAGCGCCACGCAATTTTGTTGTTTAAAGGTTAAGTTTTTTGTTGTTGCGGTTAGTTGACGCAAGTTCTTGTCAATTCATTTCAAGAAGCCAAGAAGTTTTCCTTGTTCTAGTGATCTTAAGGACATCACCACGGTAAATATTTATGCTACATTTTCTTATTTAAGTAAGCGCTTTGTAATTTTATCCTTTAAACCGATTTTATCGCTGATTGCATTGTAAAATCAAGATTTTAGATTTTAGACGAAGTAAAGTTTACACACGACATCACTTACCGTTATTTGTCAATATCTTAAGTTTTTACCTTTTCGCCTTGTTAGTTCTAACGGATGAAATGTATGTATTTCCGTAATTTCACAACCTTATTTGTAAAATACTCTTACCTTTATTATAGTTCTCATGGTGTTAAATATGGAAGTAAGTTTAAGAAAAGAAATAAACATCAGTACGTGAACGAGTGTCATCTCATCTCATCACTGGAGCAATAGATGCCAGCAACCACTTTTCTTTTTTACAGGTACAAGAATTATGTTGTGAACATAATTCTTAGTGTTCTTACTTAAATTGAAACTAAAAACAAACTTTTACTTTGTTTTTGCTTTTGTTTTGTCTTTCAAAATTGTCTGTCATACCTTGTGTGAGCTACATGTAAGCTTGTACTTTGTTCCCATTAGTCATACTGTCCTTCATTTTGATGCAACCGTTTTATATACAGTCAAATCTCCACTAATGGCCACCTCTTCACAACAGCCACCTCTCTACAACAGCCACTTTTTATGGTGGACAGTTGATACATTGACTCTTGTTTAAACCTCTCTACGATGGCCATAGGTCACCTCTTTACAATGGTCAAGTCTTTTTATGGCGGACAGTCCATACATTGACTCTTGTTTAAACTTCTCTACAATGGCTCCCTCTTTACAATGGCCACTTTCTTCTTTCCCCAAGGTGGCCGTTACTTAAGGAGAGATTCAACTGTACATGTATTTCCTTGTCATACTAATATAAAAATTTTGTCAATTCAGTTTCAGGTTCATAAGTTTTTAAACTCGCTAAGTCGTGACATTCAAAACAGTGAAAGTGTTGGTTTGTTTGGCAAAAGACTTAGAAAGTTCCAACTTTCTTAGTCACATTTACTCTTTGTTGAGCTACATAAGTTTTCTTTTTTTTCCTTTTTTTTCAATTTTATAGTAATCCATTTTTCAGAGTGCAGATGAAGAAAGCTTTTTTGCCATGATTAGTTTTCCTCTGGAGAACACTTTCACTGCAAAGATTTTTCTTTCAAACTTTCCTCAAACAAAGAAATAACACAGTTTTTTGGGTCAAGGTGGGTAGGGAATATACTGACAAGGCTTGGTTTGAGCTCACTGACACAAAGAAGACCAAATAAGGAGCCTTGACTCTTAGCAAAAGAGTAATAGGGATCGAGCTTAACCCTTGAACAGACCAATGTTTTTTTGGAGTTTAATCACAGTACATGTAGCTGCCCCAGGGGTGGCAGGTGGGCTATTCCAGATTTCAAGTGTCAGGGATGATTGTAGTAGGGGCAAAAATCAGGACCCAAAAACTCCCTAGGGCTTCCAACAAAACCTAAAAAAATCCCTGGGCCAAAATTTAGCCCCGACCACTCCTTTTGCTGAAGTTCCAAGTCAAATTTCCAGAACACAGATACAGTTGCAAAACAGGTTTGGTTTTACTTTATTCACGGAACTATGAGGCCTAGCTTATACGGGAACTGTCACAAATCGTTAGATTGATTTCAATACCCCAAAAAATCCCTACTTAACCCATTCGCCCCTGAGCCGCCCGTAACCGCCCGTGCAGATCCACATCCTTTCTATCGCTTGTGATATCATCAGTTTTAATGGTCAAGGATAACTTTGTCCACTAACTTGTGCAGAGTGAAGAGACCTTTCAAACCATACCAGAATGAGCACAATTCAGTCAAGGACACCGGAGAAAAATGACAAAAACCAATTGTAACATTGACCTGAAAATTTCGATGAAAATCCTAAGATCCTAAAAGCTTTCTCAAAAACTTTTCCCACCAAAATGAAGTCCACTAATAAAATGTCCAGCAAAGAAAAAAAATGAGGCAAGAATTGAGCAAAAAAAGGGGAGAGGAGCAAAAGCGAAAAGTAAAAGTCAAAACTGCTGTGTCACTTTTAAACCCAATCTCGAAATTTTGCTTTCTGCACATGCCCGAACTTCGCAAGGTAATATTTTGCATCTGGATCAGAAGGCCACGAAATGTACGACCTCTAAATGGCTTTTTGGTAAGTTTTAGCTCTTTATACATGTAGCACGACAGTGACCAGAAAACCGCTTGATTGGCTTCAAAGTGTGTTTTTTTTGCAAAATCTCCAGGGGTGAATGGGTTAAACTGAGTTCAAAAAAATACTTGCCAAAATTCTCCTACCCAAAAAAAATCCCAAAATCGAAAATTTCAAACCCCCAAAAAACTTTCGATCATCCCTTTCACTTGAAATCTGAACTACCCCCCTGGGTTAGCTGTGTTGTGGAAATAATTGTTTCCTTTATCTCAGGGGGCCGGCATTAGCTATATTATAACATCCAAAAGTGTTTGTCTTATAGAATATGATTAAATGCTCATCTACATGTAAATACAACAATAAAAGTAATAATTTATGAAACAGGTTTATTGTCAACATGTTACCAAACATTTTTTTCCAATTTGAACTCTCAGAGGGCATGCAGTTTGCAAAATTCCTTATCCTATCGAGTCAATCGCCATTACGTTATTAGAACTTGTTTTCCTTTGCTTGAAGATGTATCTTTAAAGCTGTGATTTTGATCCATGTTTAAGGTCCTTAGAAGAGGATGCACTACCCTGTAAAATTCCTTAAAGCTCCACAGATGACAAAAACTGGGATTTAACAGCTTAAAAATTAAGTCTGTAGATTTGATGCAAGCTGCCTGCTTAAAACTTCAGCAGCCGAGAAGAGAAAGCCACTACAACTATTTCATGTGGCTGCTTTTCAATGTATTTTTTTGTGTGTGTGGATTCATTTGTACTGCTTGTAGCTAGAGTATCAATTGTTTATCTGCTTCTTTCTTGGAAACTTTGCATTGTTGAAGAGTTAAGTCATCATTGTTCAAAATTCTGACAAACCAGTCACAAGTACATGACTTGTACAGCTTTATCTGCAGTGATAGATAGTATAATATTATTATGGTAGCCATTTAGATTGTAGAATCTGAAAAATTCTTTATGTTTTTAACAATCTTGGATCCCAGCTGTCTGTTTACAATGAATAGCAACAGTTACTGTTTTCATTTTTCTCATTTAGGAGAGCTTATAATGCTGCTAATACTGAGTGGATTGACAAGGTACCTGACATTCAAACAGATATAAAATTATGTCTATGGAAGCTTTGTTTACAAGAAAGGCAGTAAAATTTACAAGGTCCGTGCAGATGAGAAGGAAGCCCTGGCCACTGGTCTGATGGGTATATTTGAGAAACGTCAATTGCAAAATATGTTGGTTTTTATCAATTATTTCAAGCCTGGTGATCCTAAAACATTTCAAGGTGAGAATAGCCTTCTTAAAGTGTTATTCTTTAGTTCCTTCAAGTCTTGTTACAATGGGATACAGGGAAAAAGTACGTGTACCATATTTCCTTGAATAATAACTCTCCCTTTATTAATCGCACACCTGGAATAATCATCCCCCTTAGACGGAAATAATATATATTGTTATTTTAAATAATTGCCTCCCTCGAATAATGTCCCCCACCCCTCTCGCCATCTTCTCTTTCTTTTATCTCCTCCCTGTCAAGTTAAAGTGGAGTCTGATCCAGCAAAACTTCAAGCTGACGTGATGGAAATTGACATTGAAAACTGTTCCAAATTTGATTTTAAAAAAAGCCTATGTTCAGTTTAATTATCTATCTGATCATTTTTTGATTTAATGGCATAATAAAGCAAAATATTTAGGGCAGGACTTGAGTGAGTAATTAATACATGTATTTGAAATAATCACTTCCCTCAAATAATTAACTGCCTTCCCTTTCAAGAGTAATCGTCTCCTTTTTGTGCAAAAGAAATAATAATCATCCTGGGCTATTTTTTGAGGAAATATGGTTTGTGTTAATGGCAGCTTCTGATCTGTCAGAGTTTTACAATTTTGTGAGAAGGTCTCCAGTCCAGAGTAACAGAAGAAGCTCTGGGAAAAAGAAGTGAATTACATGGACAGCTTCTTCAGTGGCTGATCATGAAGTAATAATCGTTTTTTTGTTAAAAGGTGTAACAGTTGTTACATGTAAATTGGAGTTCATACCCTAGTGAGAGCAGAGGCTATCCCGAAGACGAAAGCGGAATTTCTGACTAAACTTGAATGAAAGACATGCAGGAATACGTAAAAAATATTGCTATATGAATGCCATCATGTTTTAACGTACGAAAGTCTATGAGATGAAATCGGCTTTTGTATGATATGAAGAATTATGCACATCTGGGAGCCAGTTATCGCTTAAATATCCTCCTCGATCTGCGTAATTTTTCACATAATACCTGGCCTTATTGAATAGGTGGATTCATTGTGACGTCGTTATTTACATTTTTGCTCATTAATTAGCATTACCAGTGAACCCATAGAAATTGTAGCCGCTAAGGTTCAATGAGGTTAAAAAATAGACTGCAAAACTGTCAATGACTCCGTATTTTTGCATATTCAAGTAAGCGCGAGCAGTCAAACAAAAGGTCTAGAATGAGGCATAAGACTCTTATTCCACGCTTTACCTATTTCTTGACTGATTTTGAGAAAAAAAACTGACTGTTTTGCAGTCTAGTTCAAAAACTAAATGAGCTGGTTATTTTATGCAGTGTGTGCAAGTGACAGCTCTTTGCAATCAGTATCAAGGAAAATAGCAGCAATTAAAAACTGCAAAATTACTGGGCAGCATAATATATATTCCTTGTATATTTGCTGTTTTTCAAAAAGGGTTTCTCCAAAACTATTTGATATGTCAGGCTCCAATTTTTGAAGATAACTGAAATTGTTATTCTCTTTCAATATTCAAGAATTTCATTTATTAGCTTTGTCAGATAATAATAAGTCCATGCTAATGAGGCAAAAAATGTAAACAAGGATTCACCTATAATTATTGTTATAAAAGAACTGTCGATCAGGGTTTCAGCATTGTTTTTATATATAACTAAAACAAGTACATGTAGACTGACCTCTTTTTTAGTCACCCTTGTTGGCCTTTTGCAGTGAGGCGAATTGTTGCTTTGAAGAAGCTGAGAATTTCCAATCTTCATTTATTGGACAAACTCAAGCAGCCCAAGCTCATCTTCTTGCATCACAACAGGTGAGACTTGAGGAAAAAATGAGCAACAATAATTTATTTAGCACAAGAGTACAAGTGCTATTTGGGGACACTATTCTTACGTCTCCTTATGGAGACGGGACCGCCATTTTATGTGGTCAAGTGCTCTACCGTCTAAGCAATCCTGTCGTGGTTACAAAAGGTGCACAGGCCACTAATCCTGTCGCGGTTACAAAAGGTGCACAGGCCGCTAATCCTTCCGGCGTTAAGGAAGGTGCACAGGTTGCAAGTGAAAGTAGTTTTAAATTAGTGGTTAATTCTGGTCAAGCTGTTTTCTTGCGCAGGAATATTTTCTTTATTTCATGAAAAAAATTTGGTGGAATCTCAGTAACCAGTGTAGCACATTAAGATGAGGTGTATGTTTTGTTTTGAGCTGGGTAGGTTATTTTCATCAGGTTTTAAACTGGTTCCATTTAACAAGTTAAGATGATAACTTAGGAAGGAGGAGCTTCCAAAAAAAATCATATTGCCTTAAGTGCAACAGAACTATGATCGTGGTCAGAATTGTTGGGTTGGTCAACACTTTCCACTTCTCATGATCTCCCCCCTCGTATCTCTGTTGAATATCACTGGACGTTTTGATATCCCAATATTGTAACAGGAGTGGGGGGGGGGGGGGGGGGGCTTGTACACGCATGGGATCCCATGCCATCATCCGTAAAAGATTAACAAATGATGGTTATGAAACGTTGAGAATACGTTGATAAGCTGAAGGAGTAATAGTGATTTTTAAGAACCTTTCGAATGACTTTTGTCTATGAATGCTTGTGGTTTGTTTTTGCCCTTATGTAACATAAACCCTCCACTTGATGGTTTTATTTTTCAGTCAAATTTCAGAGCACTTTAGTATGGTCGTATTGCACAGGCTTGTTTTTGTTGATTAACATGATACATGTTTGCAACCTTGGCTGATATAAAATAATCAGGTGTATGTGGCATTCCACTGCCTATAAACCATTCCATTAGCCGTAGGGAAATATTGCTTCTGCGTGCAGATGGTCTGTTTGGATCTGCTTTAGTGGGAGTCCGTCTTATATGACGATCAGAACAGGCATCTAAAATAGTTTCGCTCCACACTAACTCCGGAAGGAGGTCTGGGGTTCCAGCCTCGCCCAATGCATTGTTTCCTTTCCCTTAGACAAGGAATTTTACTCCACTTTTTCTCTCTTCACCCAGTTGTATAAATGGGCGCCGCGGGCGACATGTGAGATAACCCTGCGATGAACTAGAACTAGAGGGGGGGTGGGGTGGGGGAGTAGCAAGGAAATGCAAAGGAAACGCTGATATACCACGGTTGTTTAGACTTTTGGCTCTTGTGTGCCTTCACCTTTACCTTTTTTATCATTTCAAGATTATGGAGTGTAGACTTTCTCATCTGCTTCAGCAATTGGTTTACATTTTTCTTGTGTTACTTCTGTTTTAGTTTCAAGAACGATGTAACGGGAAATCCGAATGCTTTGTACAAAAGCTTTAAAAGATTATCATTGCTACAAGCTTTGCTGGCACCAAAACTGAATCAGCTGCCGCCGCTGTAAACGATAATACTAATGAGACTTCAAATGATGGAGTAGTGCGAGCACTAGGAAATGAGTATGTATTACAAAGCGATTTTGTTTGTTATTTGTCAGTTTAACAACATCTTCCCTGCACTACCAGGAAAGGTGGGACTGAGAAAACTGTAGTACTTCTCAGATGTTATGAATAATTCATGAAAGGAAACAAAATAGAAAATCACTGACTTAAAAGTAAGGCTATAAAATAAAAGTTATCATAAAAATTGTACAAAATTTAGTTTACAATATCTAAGTATGACCATTCAAAACAATGAATCATTAATTTTCATCCACGGACTCAAAAAGTCAAAACCACCTTGTACAGCATAAGAAACAGTACTAAAAGAAAGTACTGTTCAGTAGCTTTCATATGAATGGTCACGCTAGAAGATTTTATACATGATCTCAAAAGTTAGAACCACCTTGTATGGCATATCATCATCATCATCATGACTTTATTAAAGTGTCAAAATATGTCAATTAGCCGAGGGCAAAAAAACCCTCCACTAATTGGGGACAGTGAAATAAACAGTACCTCAGGAAGGTACTGCTCTGTAGCTTCTATTTGAATGTTTACAATATTTAGGATTTCATCCACAATCTCATAAGTTAGAATTCCCTAGTACAGCATAATAAACTGTACCTCAGGAAGCTACTGTTCAGTAGCTTTCATTTGAATGGTCACACTAGAGGACTTTATACATTATCTTAAAAGTTAGAACCGCACCTTGTGTGGCATAATAAATAGTACCACAGGAAGTTACTGCTTTGTAGCTTTCACTTGAATGGTCACACTTTGCCATCAGATCCACAGAACCTACGATACAATGCGTGAGAAAAAAAGCTTTAAAAACAAACCCAATGCATCTCATTTTCCTTTTCTTCACTCATATACTCCTCCGTATTCCATTTGATATTGTTGTTATTCATTCTTTTTTTGATGCTTTGTCGTTAGGCTTGATTCATTATCAATCATCACAAAAGCGTCTCTGGAAAAGGCTAAAGACAACACTCAACAGATTGAAAAGTAAGGCTTGCTATATTTTGAAAGTGGTTCAATTTGCCAATAACAGCTGTTTGTTTTTTATTTTATGTTGTTTTTAATTGTTCATTAATTTATTCAGTTATCATCTCTTTTCTATAGTGTGATCACGGGTTTTATAAACCTTTACACGTCAATCAATGATCATTTGGCAAAAAAAGCTAAAGAGTAAGTGTACACTTCTGATCTTCACTCTTACACGTGTACATGTTTTGTTCCAAAATAATGAAAAATATACAATTGAATTAAATTTCCATTATTTACCCTCGGCAGTGTTTTTATCGCTAAGCATAGTGGGGCCGAGCAAATGCCTGAAACGAATAATTCAAACGAAAGTAAACAGAGCTAAGAATCCCAAATGGCCGGAGGCAAACCAGCTGGCTATTTGCAAGCATGGTCGAGGATTTGAATTTGGGACAACCGAGAACAAATCCACCAAACGGGCAGGGCGAGACTTAAACTCGGGGCCTCCGAATTACAAGTCCAGCAGAGCTCCAACCGCTCGGCCATGCTGTCTCCCGGACAGGAGAAAAGACAAAGTTCCCGACGGCAACGCCATTCTAAAGAACACATGTCTCCTGAGTCATTGTTTATTTTATAAATCTCTTTGCAGTGGCATATTAATCTTGTCAAGTCAATTGATAAAACTCCATATGTTTTCCTGCCCACCTAAACAGCTTTATGGTTTCTTAGAATAGAATACAAAACTTTGTTAATGTGTCGGAGCCGTACAGCTTGGGAACAACCCCATACTAATTTGGGGACACAATTTATAATTAAATAACTGGAATTATCTATGAAATATAAAAGTAAAAAAATATTTAACTACGCATAATATATTATACTCTAATGATAATCTAAAATAACTCAGAGAGAAATGTAAAATTAAATGGTTATGATGTGGAGAGAGAACAGCTCTTGCATCCATCATCTATCATTGAGCTTATATCGTTTCTACGAATTCTGCTTTTAAAGATGTTCAGAGTTTTCGCTGATGTAAAACTAACCAAGTTATACTTCGTAAGAATTCATCTTTTCCGGCGTAGCATTTCTAGTGCACAATAAGTGAGAGTTTTATGACCAAAGAAGGTTTAATTGAACCCAATTTAAGCGGTTTTTAATTTTTGTTCAACAGACTAGAAGAAACAATGACCAGGAAGTCGCAAAACTAGCGGCTGTTGTGGAAAGGCCAGACGCAGCCCTGATGCGCCAATGCTGGCATCAGTGTAGTGCAGTCATTGATTAACATTGCTCCAATAAATTTTGCAATGTAATTACTTACTCCCTGTGTGAATGATTCCAGTTTCCTGTCACGAAACCGCCTCCGAGCCAGTGACCCTCACTCAGTCCAGCCACAGGCCAACCATGCTGTTCACAATCACAGACTATCCAGCTTATGAGTTGATCCTCAACTCCACCTGGAGGCGTGAACAGCATGAACAATGAAGAGCATTATGGGAATACTACTGCTCTGATCAACTTTTCAAGTTTAGAACAACAGAGTGTTGTGAAAACGTAGTGTTCTACTCTGTAATTGTTTCAATTTTTAGAGGGAAAGGTTGTGGGTTTACACTGTTAGATCCAACACTTAATTGTATTATCTTAACCCACGTTTAAAAGGTTTTTAAAAAGGCTTTTTGATAGTGGATAGTGCGCTTAGCGTATCCAGCTAGTTTACAAGCACTCCATTCAAATACATAGAAACAAATAATTCAAATACAACATAACAGGATTAAAAACCCCAACTGGCCGGAGGCAACCAGTTGACTTTTTACAAGCGTTGGCAAGGATTTCAACTCGGGACAACCGAGAACAAATCCAGCAAGTCGCCAGAGCGGGACGTGAACCCGGCACCACTCAGCCACGCTTCCTTCTTTCTTAGCTCGATAGCAACGGCCCAATTATGTTAGTATTATCCCCATGTTGCATTGTTAGAGTAGCTTTTCCCGCGCTATTATTGGTTGTATTTGCTTTTCCCGCGTTTTTATTGGTTATATTTGCTTTTCCCCCGCTTTTATTGGTTATGTGCCTCTGTAATTGCACGTAGTCGTGATTGTTTCTTGTCTGTCTCTTCTGAGATTTGAGGGAACATTGCATTGATCTTGCTTAATAATTGTGAAGAGTGTGTTAACTCTTCTTTTTTGACTGATACACTTAAAGACTTGTAGCTTGAAGGGGGATTTTACTGCAATTAAACCGATGTCTGATTTTTTAACACTTAAGAAGGCAAAACGTCACGAATTTGTCATTATAATCTTTGCATAAGTAGTGTAATACATCAGCACAAACATGAAAACTTACAAAAGTTTAAAGCAATAATTTGAATTGATATGGTCTTATTCCATGCAAATCATTATAACTTGGTTGTTGCCGGAATGTTGGCTGGCCGTCAGCCTAAAGTCGCGTCTGTTTATCAAAGCTACTGTAGGCTTTCTGTAAGCCAGTGTTTAATAACCAGACCTTACAAAAAGGGATTATACGTTCCTTGTCATCATTACAATTAAGTTCCATATCATTGCTTTCAGTGATACTTAACATATGCATTAGTTTAGATACACAAAACGATAAATTTATTTGAAGAAGTGGATTTTATTTGGGTCCAGTGTAATTATATAAAATGTATTTTCTGTACACATGTATTCACTAAAGGTACCAAACAATTACGGGGTTTAATTTCCCTGTTTTTTTTTCTTCGTTGCTGAACCTCTCAGTATATAACAGCTGATATGTTTGTAATAACACATAAGGTTTTCTAAGAGTCCACGGTTTTCTGTTTCAGTTACTCACAGTACTATTGCTCTGATTTGTTTTCATACAACATAATATTAACTCGCCTAAAAAATAAAAAAATTGTTTGCTTTGAGTGTGTATACCTAATTCAGTATAGAACCTTACCATATTTCTGGGGTTTCAAGTGCCCAATAAGGTCTCTTAGGCTCTTACACTGTCCTAGGCCTGTTGGGGATACAATTGTAATAACTCGTTAAAACAGAACTCACAGCGAAATCTGGACAAGACACAGTCAAATAACATCACCTGTCAATCAAAGTGTTTTGCTTTCTACCTTCTCCCCTGTTACCCTTTGTACTAGAAAATATACATATTTAAAAAAAAGCCAAATGAATGAATGGAGTTAAACAGTGATAAGCCTTCTTATATCTTATAGCTTGCCATTTTTGGGGACACGGCTATATTGTTTACTCGCCCAAAATTTAAGTTATTCACGTAGCGAAGGTTAATAATTTTGTCGCGCAGCGCGCGTATCGCCCGTGGATCATAGAAGCCTGCAAACTCGGGTAGCTCATTTATATTTTCATTAAACATTGTGTTCTTATTGGCTATGCGCCACAAAGTTTCAGGTTTTTCTTGGTAGGACCCTTTTTGGTCAAAAGGGGCCTTCGTTAACTTAGTTATCTGCTACCAGATTACTGACTAATCCGTGAGTGTCCCGCGCAATGCATGATTTCCAAGAGCAATAACAAACTGTATTCCATGCGATGCTGTGTTTGCCCGTATTTTCTTCAAAACAACGCATAATAAAGCAATTATTAGTTTCGGGTTTTTTGAGCAGGTGGCACTATAGTCACGTGGTAAAACTGTTCCATGACGTCATAAACCAATTAGCAAGTTTAAATGTAATTCGTATAAGGATAACCTATCGCGCTTAACCAATTCTGGTCTCCTTCACAGCTGGCCGTCAGATGCCCTTAAGTAGAGCCATTCGAGCCATTTTCTAGTCTTTACCTCGCTTAAAAGGATCCAAACCACCCGAAACTTTGCATACCAGTCGAGTATTACGCTGGCTGCTGTTCCCGATGCTAAAAAATAGCTTGCGAAGCTCGGGCATGTGTAGAAGACAAAATCTGGCGAAAAAAAAAGTTCCACTGTCCGCTCAAGGTTTACCTTTCGTCCCCGCTCCCTCCCCTCCCCTACTTCTTTTTGTTTTCTATAACTTTTCTTTTTTACGTTTTCCCCAGGCCCAGGCCCTTTCGACTGAATTGCCCTTATTTGGGTATGATTTGAAAGTCATCTTTACCCCGGGGTGGGTACTTCCTTATATGGCCTATACGGGGATGTGCCGCTGGAGAGGGTGTGGTTTTTGTCCTTTTTGTCCTAAATAGGGTATACAATTTCGCCCAAGACTGTCCTATGCGGGGTAACAAAACTGCAGGATTTGTCCTGAACAGGGTATGTATTTTAGGAATTTTTCGACCTAAACAGGGTCAGGGTCTGAAACCCTCAGCGGCTCACCTCTATCCAAATTACCTCATTCTGTTTTGTATTGCTCGAGTCACCCCCCCCCCCCCCCCCGCCACCTGGGTCTTTCCTCTGCACAAGTAAGTAAGGTAACACTACCTTTTATTTGTGTCTATCAGTGACTTTTATTATATTTGTGAGCAGTTATTACATTTGCCTTGAACGGGCCAAGGCCAAACATACATACATACATATCCTTTATTTAAACACGATATGGTTTAAAGCTCAAAGCTTGTGGGGTCGTGTAAAAATGATTACTAATGGATAAAACTGTATAAATACCAAAAAGTTAAAATGAATTTACATTAGTTACTTCAAAGTAAATTGACTATAGCATTTAAAACAAAACAAAAAAAGGAAATAGTTAAAAGCATTTAAAATCTTGGTATTGCCTGGGCAACGACTTGACCGACTGTCCGCTAAAATCAAGTTCCTTAAAATAATTACCCTTTGTACTAGAGAATATACATATTTTAAAAAAAGCCAAATGAATGCATGGAGTTAAACAGTGATAAGCCTTCTTATATCTTATAGCTTGCCATTTTTGGGGACACGGCTATATTGTTTACTCGCCCAAAATTTAAGTTATTCACGTAGCGAAGGTTAATAATTTTGTCGCGCAGCGCAGCGCGCGTATCGCCCGTGGATCATAGAAGCCTGCAAACTCGGGAGGCTCACTTATATTTTCATTAAACATTGTGTTCTTATTGGCTACGAACCTACAGTTAGTTTTGGAAATCATCGCAACTTAGTTATCTGCTAGCAGATTACTGACTAATCCGTGAGTGTCCCGCGCAATGCATGATTTCCAAGAGCAATAACAAACTGTATTCCATGCGATGCTGTGTTTGCCCCTACAACGATTTTCTTCAAAACAACGTATAATAAAGAAATTATTAGTTTCCGGTTTTTCGAGCAGGTGACACTATAATCACATGTTAAAACTGCTCCATGACGTCTTAAACCAATTAGCAAGTTTAAATGAATTCGTATAAGGATAACCTATCGCGATTAACCAATTCTGGTCTCCTTCGATCACAGCTGTCCGTCAGATGCCCTTAAGTAGAGCCATTCGAGCCATTTTCTAGTCTTTATCTCGCTTAAAAGGACCCAAACTACCCGAAACTGTGCATACCAGTCGAGTATTAAGCTGGCTGCTGTTCCCGATGCTTAATAATAGCTTGCGAAGCTCTGGCATGTGTAGAAGACAAAATCTGGCGAAAAAAAAAGTTTCACTGTCTGCTCAAGTTTTACCTTTCGTCCCCCCCTCCCTCCCCTCCCCTCCTCTACTTTTTTGTTTCTATAACTTTTCTTTTTTACGTTTTCCCCAGGCCCAGGCCCTTTCAACTAAATTGCGCTTATTTGGGTATGACTTGAAAGTTATCTCCCACACACGCTTTCCCGCGGTGGGTACTCCCTTATATGTCCTATACAGGGACGTGCCGCTGGACAGGGTGTGGTTTTGTCCTTTCTGTCCTAAACAGGATATACAATTTCGCCCAAGACTGTCCTAAGCAGGGTAACAAAATTGAGGCTTTTGTCCTAAACAGGGTTTGTATTGTTTGAAACTCTCAACGGCTCACCTCTACCCAAATTAGCTCATTCTGTCTTGTATTGGTCGAGTCCCCCCCCCCCCCTCCTCCCTGGGTCTTTCCTCTGCACAAGTAAGTAAGGTAATATTACCTTTTATTTGTGTCTATCAGTGACTTTTATTACATTTGTGACCAGTTATTACAGTTTGCCTTCAACAGGCCAAAGCCAAACGTCGAACTTTTCATGACAAGAACCAAACACTAATTCGGATCGAACTAAATTCAGTTAAGATCGTCTGTTGGGTCAGACGTCGAAAAATCAACTAACGTCGGACCAATCAACTAAATCAGATGAGTGATTAATTTTCTCCCGAATGAGGCTAACTATACATACCATACGAACTTTAAATTTATTAGTTGGCTTGTTACATGTGAAGATTGACGTTTGTCGCGGAGATCTTCAGACGTTCCATCCGTCTGAAGCACACGAATAGAACGTGTTAAACGATCCACACTCATTCAGACGTGGATTTTATAATGAACTTAACTCGATAATGAAAAGTTCGAAGTCCGGCCTAGGCCCTGGAAAGTCTTCCTCACTGTGTATCGTTTGCCGACAAGACGATCTAAGTTGTGAAGGGAGGGGTGACTGAGTTGGCCATACAGTAAAAAATTACCAGAGGTCGAGACCTTATAGCAAGCTAACTAACCGAGATAACTAAATTGGAGACACTGAATTAAGTCCTTATATGTATTTATACATGAGTAAACAACTAAAGTATGTGACAGGAAAAGGGCTCCCAGTTGAGGCCAAAGTTACCACAAACTTTCAGATAAAAGTGTCGAAAAGAGAAATCAGAAAACTTTGATGGTAAAAACACCGTCAGGAACGCGAATAAGCCCGCGGCTATGAAAAAGGAATCCTATGCATACAGGAGCCCATAACGAGTAAATGTAAAACTACAACATACTTTAAAAACTGGTTGAACCTAGTAACTGAATACATTGGGGAATCTGACTCCAGTTTTAGAATGGAGGCCTTTCTAGACAGTAACTTTACACAATCTACCAAGAGATAAAAACTCCAACTATATATAAATAATAAAAGCGTAAAAAACTAAATCAAATTGCCAATAGGCACGTCTAAAGTGCCTCTGTCACATATGGTATAACAATGGTAATAAAAATTTACTACTGACTCCTGACGTTATTCAGGTGACTAATGAACTGAAAAAAAAAAAAAGAAAGTTGCAATTGCACAAGCTGTACACACGACTAGTAAAATAAGCCACAAAAATTTATCTTTGAACTACGAAAAGATTTAACTTAATATTATTGTCCCAGTTAGCCAAACAAATCGGCACTTAATTCAAGTTAACATTTCATTTCAATTTTTTTTGCCTATTCTCGAAAAATAGACACCCAGGAAAGCTTCATTGTACTTTTATCCACCACAACAATTAGAAAGCTTATTTCCGTTGAAGGAGGTGAAACCCTCTCTCGATGATCGCTACATACTAAATGACACTCTCGCTAAAACTCGTGATATAATGACGAATTTTCCCGGTTTGCCCGCGCACACTACTCAGTGGTGGGAAAATCTCGTTCTCGTCCTCTGGTAGAAAACAAGGTACGCGAATAATCCTCGACCATGAAAGAGCAATTCTACGCATATCAAAAAGACGAGTAAATTTAAACTACAATATGTTTTAAAAATTTTAAAAACTGATTAAACCTTGTAACTGAATACATTGGGGAATCTGACTCCAGTATATAGAATGAAGGCCTTTCTAGACAGTAATTTTAAACAATCTACCAATAAAATAAAAACTACAACTATGTAAATAATAAAAGCCTAAAAACTATATTAAATTGCCAATATACACGTCACAAGTGCCTCTGTCTCATATGGTATATCAATGGCAATAAAAACTTACTAAAGATTCCTGATATTCTTTAGGTGACTATGGAACAAGTTCCAAGTGTACAAAATGTGCACACGACTAGTCGTGAAATAAGCTAAGAAAATTACACTAATCTTTGGACTACGAATAAATTTAACTTATTATTATTACTGCTTAGTATCTGGAAAATCTCATTCTCGTTGTCGTTCGTTGTCGTCTAACAAGAGCATCATTGTGTCTTCCTCATTAAGAGTTCCAACCTTGAGAGGAACGCTCCACTTCCTGTGACACAAAGAAACTGAGTTCAGCTTCAGATAAATAGGAACTGAATTACCTGCATGCTACACCTGTAAAACACAAACAGAAAAAAGCAACGTTAGAAAGCAAGCAGAAGTAAAGGATACTGATTTTCTGTCAATAGAGTCTGTACGACGGACACCTCTGTAAAACTCTTAACGTACACCTAGAGTTGGTCCCCGCCTTTCTGTACTGTCTTTACTTGACTCTCTAAAAGACGAGCATCTCTCTAAGACGAACACTTTATGCCCGTCCGAAAAATTCTTCGTCTCAAGGGAGTTGACAGTAAATACAATATTTTTAAGACGTCCTTAAAAATCTCTTAGAGCAATGGGCAACTAACCCTCGTAGCAAGCGTTTCCCTGCAATTTCGGAGCAAAGAACGAGGAACGAGAGTCAAAGACTGCTTGAAAAATGGCGCGAGTAAAAAAGGTAAGGTCTCCCACGACCAAAACCTAAAATCCTGTTCCTCGGTGTTACTTTGCTCCAAAACCAAACGGGGGGGGGGGGGGGGGGGGGGTAACATTTACACTCGCTCTGAGACGGACACTTTTGGGACTTATAAGGGCAGTAAAGGAAGACAGGGACCAACTCAAGGTGTCCGTCTTATAGCCGAGAATCAAATAAGGGCAATAAAGGAAAGCAGGGACCAACTCTAGGTGTCCGTCTTATAGAGAGTCAAATAAGGGCAGTAAAAGAAGACAGGGACCAACTCAAGGTGTCCGTCTTATAGCCGAGAATCAAATAAGGGCAGTAAAGGAAGGCAGGGACCAACTCTAGGTGTCCGTCTTATAGAGAGTCAAATAAGGGCAGTAAAGAAAGACAGGGACCAACTCAAGGTGTCCGTCTTAGAGAGAGTCAAATAAAGGCAGTAAAGGAAGACAGGGACCAACTCAAGGTGTCCGTCTTATAGAGAGTCAAATAAGGGCAGTAAAGGAAGACGGGGACCAACTCTAGGTGTCCGTCTTATAGAGAGTCAAATAAGGGCAGTAAAGGAAAGCAGGGACCAACTCTAGGTGTCCGTCTTATTGAGACGTCCGTTAATAGAAAGTCGATTGTACTGATTTCTGCCAGTTCGATTCTCTATTAACGGACACCTCTATACGACGGACACCTTGAGTTGTTCCTGCCAATTTTTACTTCCCTTATTTGACTCTTTTTAAGACGGACACAACGTCAGTCCCAGATCTCCGTCTTAAGGAGATTTGACTGTATACTAAAGATTCAAATCAGCTACTGTAAGCAGGCTTAAAAGAGTGCAAAAATTTCGTCGCCTCAAATCACAGCCCATACTTTTTAAAGCTTCCAAAACGGAATGGCGCGAACAACATGATTCCCAACCAGAATTTCTGGTTTTCCAATTTAGGTAAGTACCGCTAAAGAGTCTTTTAAGTGATCACTTTCCGTAAGCGACCGGAAATTTGATCTTGGCTTTTTGGATTCTACTATGAGTTTCAATGAAGCGAAATCAACAGGGTTTACTAGAACTTTGAAATGTCAGGGCCCACAACCTGACGTGTACCAAGCAACTCCCATACTTGACAGCCATATTGCCCTATGCAACGGCGTTTCACAGATCAACTTATTTTTAGCATCATTTTTGAGCACTTTTTCCCGCGATAATGGAGGCACTATGTCGTATGCGTGCTCATCCATAATATTGTATTTACAGAAACAAGAAAGAATTAAAATGCTTTCAAAACATCCGAAACACTATTTTCCAGTCTCCAGATTCTGATAACTAATTTCTAAGACTTATTTGACATTCAAAATTCGTGGTAAAATCGATCTCAAAGTAAACTGGTCTGTGAAAATGCCGTTTAATTGGCACAAGGGAGTTGCTCTCTCTTTGTTTTGAGATCCTGGAAATGTAAAGAAATCAAGAGACTTGAGAGAAATGTTCTCGTGTCATGACAAATTCAAAGTCGTTTTTGGTGAACTTGACCTGTGATATGCAGCAGATTGATGCTAATTGGCACCGGTTGAGTTTAACGGAGTTTATATAGCCTCCTGTGTGGAACCTTCCAAGGATAAAATTGATTTGCGACTTCCTCTTTTTCTTCGAACACCGGACCGGATATCATGAGTGTCGACGTGATTTGGAGTAAAGTGTTGCAGGTGTACGTGCGCTGTACTTTTCGGGGAGCCAGGCTCTAACCTTGTTACCTGGCGTTGGCAGGTTCCGCTGGATCCGTTGTCCCCAGTCCTTTAATGTTACCCCAGGTACAGATCGCCCCATGTAAGGGAATCCAGGACAATTTTGCCTGTGAAATCCATGATCAAGAGCTTTGAAATCTGGAATCTCAAGTTCAACCATCAGAGACTGGAATTCAGTGCCTGGAATCCGGAATCCATGACGTGGAATCTAAATCCAAGATAATCGTAATTGGATTCCCTTACATTTGAGCGGAGTACGCGTGCGCATAACAAGGGAAATATTTTTCGGCACTTCAATTGCTGGCTTCAATTTGCCATCTCGGGTAACTCAGCTACTTATGCGCATGCGTTGAAGCCTGTGGAAAGAGCAATAGAGGCCAAAACATTTGTTGAAAGGTCGAGAAATAAATGACAACTTTGTGCTGCAAAACTAGAAAAAATTGTTAATTATGGAAGCAGTTTTGTATTTTCAAAGGACCCTGGGAAAGAAGCCGTGTCTTCCGAAGTATTGGTAACAACAATTATTATATTGCCGACCGTAAAATCAGCCTCGCATCTTTTGCTCGATATTTTAATTTATAGCTGATTAGATCCTTTATATATTAGGATCCAGCCCTGCTATTTTGTAACATTGGTCCTTGCAGCCAAAAAAGAATTCAAGCTATTTTTTTTTTAAGTGGAAGAAACTGATGCTCGTAATGACGAATATTTATGCGGAAAATTACGCTAGCCCAGTCTATATCAAAGCGTACCCTCTAGAAACACTAGCTGTTGAATAAAGGTAAGTCGAATGCACTATAATATGTTTATTGAATTATAGAACAGGATAAATGACTAAGTTAGGGCCAAAGTCATCACAAACTTTCAGAAAATACTGGGTGTCAGCAATAGAAACCCGTACAGAAAACTGAGTGGTGGTGAAAACAACCTCCGAAAATAATTCGCGGTTATGAAATACCAATCACCCTAGTTTTTTACGCATATAAAATATTAGACGAGTAAATGTAAAACTACAACATATTAAACTGATTAAACCTGGTAACTGAAGAGGAAATTTGACTCCACCATAAGAATGAAAACCTCTCTAGACAGTAACTTTGAACAATCTCCCGCTAGCAATAAAACTCAGTACAACTATGTCAATAATAAAATCGTAAAAACTACATTAAATTGCCAATAGACACGTCTAAAGTGCCCTATCACATATGGTATAACAATGGATATATAGATTGACTACTGATTCCCGAAGTTTTAGAAAAAACGTACGCGAATAATCCTCGGCTATGAAATAGCCATCCTACGCATAGACGAGTAAATGCAAAACTACAACATAATAAACTGATTAAACCTAATAACTGAATAGGGAATTTGACTCCAGTATTAGAATGGAAACCTTGCTAGACAACAACTTTCAACAATCTGCCAATAGAAAAAGAAATTCAATTATGTAAATAATAAAAGCGTAAAGAAGTATATTAAATTGCCAATAGAGACACGTCTCAAGTACCTTTGTTACTTATAGTATCAAATTATGGGAATAAAAATTGACTACTCAATTAATTCCTGATGTTCCTCAGGTGACTATTAAACAAGTTACAACTGCGCATGCACAAGCCTCGCACACGACTACGAAACTACGAAAAGATTTAACTTTTTTGCATTTCCCCTGTTATAGCTTGTATTAGCTAATCAAATCAACGCTTAATTAAAGTTGTTTAGTTATGTCATTTATAGAGAGCTTTAGATTTAAGGAAAAGGATGACTACGAGAACGACATTTCTCTGAAAATACACCCCCGGAAAGCTTCGTTGTACTTTTTTTACCACAAAGGTTAGAAATTAAAGTTTATTTCCGTTGAAGGAGGTGAAGCGCTCTCTCGGTCGTTGTTAATCATATATAAATGGCATTCGCGCTAAAACTCGTGCTAGAATGACGATGGCATTCACCTTTTCCCGCAAAATGACGTCGGTTCGCGCGCACGCACTAGTTAGCTTTGGGAAAATCTCGTCCTTGTCTTCGAATCTAAAGCTTTCTGATGGTAAAAAGCACGTGCGCGAATAATCCTCGGCTATGAAATAATCATCCTAAGCATATCAAACAGACGAGTAAATGTGAAACTTCAACATTTTAACCAATAGAAATCAAACTACAACTATGTAAATATAAATAAAACAGTAAAAATTGTAATTGCCAATAGACACGTCTCAAGTGCCTCTGTCACATATGGTATAATAATGGAAATACAAATTGACTACTGATTCCTGATGTTCCTCAGGTGACTACAACCTCGTTCCCAGGTTCTCTCTCCTACCCGTCGAGAGACCCTGGTTGGGTCTAGCCTGCGTAGCTGGCGGTATTGTGTAGTAATCGAGTGACATTTGGCGGCGGAGCCGTTGTAATATAGTCGAGTGAGATTTGACGGCGTAGCCGTCACGAGCGGCGAAGCCGCGAGAAATACCGCCTGCCAGAGAACCATGATTTTTCGAATGCCGCCCACTTTCATCACCTAAGCCGATCCCAATTAAATCAGCCAATCAAAGAGAAACCTGCAATTTGAAACTTCCGATTATTATCGCGCGAGACAGTTTAGAAATAAGCGTTGACAGGCTAAACACGACTCCTAAGCTCATGATAATGTAAAACGTGACCTTGTGAGTTTGCTTGAACAGAGGTTTTTTTTATTTTCTGGGCTCTCGCGCGAAGGTTACTAGCACTAAATAATGCATGTATCATTCTAAACTTTGACTGAGTAAATCTTTGTTGCCACACTAGGCTTAACATTAAAAGGTCATGAAGCTGGTTTGTTACATGCATACTGATGAGTAACCATTTCCTGTGGGTTATTCTTCTGTAGGTGTTCCTGATAGGATTTGATCTCAGATGCAGTTGTAAAGTGTTTTAATTTTCTTTGACCTTTGTTTCTTACGGCTAAATAAAGACAATTCTAGCGCTGTGAAGTTTAAAGACACCATTTCGGCAATTTGGTCATCAATTATGCTCTTTTTAAAGGGGAAACCACAATCACACACGTCTTTTCTGATCGCAATTGCTCCTTCGCAATGGCAAAAACGGTGAATGTTAGACTTTTGCCGAACCCTGTGGGCAAGATTGCCATGACGTCCCGTCCAGCAAGTAGCTCCTTCACAGCCGTTTCCTGCTCCCTCTTAAGAATAATTTTCTCCTTCTCTCTACTCACATTGAGACGTTCTAGCGCTTTCTCTAGCGCTTTATCCATGGTTAATTCGGCCGACTCTGCCATTATTGTTCGCAGTCTACGATCTGCTCCCTTGGGAAATATGAGAAAGATCATGCGAAGGATCATCTACTATGATTGACATATGTATAGCCCTCGACCAATCAGTTTCCCCGCACACTGGTGTGCGGGCTATTCAAAATACCGGGGTTTTCTAGCAGGCGGTATTTCAAGCGCCTCGTCCCCACTCCTTTTTTGGGATCGCGGCTCCGCCGCCAAAACTTTAATCTCACAATACCGCCAGCTGCGCAGGCTAGGTTGGGTCTGGTCACGTGTCTCCCAGAATCTGGGAGATTACAAACAAACGACTTGGGGGAGGGGCGGATAAGTGTGAGATTTGTCTCTACAAAGCGTAGACGTCGAGATCGGTGGAAACTGTGTATCTGACCTTGTCTGAAGGGTCCTGTTTTTTATAGTTCCCGGACTAGTCAAGACAAAACCTCGGACGCCGAATCCTTTGACAGCGAAAGCGTAACTTCGTGCAGAATATCTGGATGTTTATCGGATGTTGCAAAGGAAATCACGGATTCACCACTTGTGCAGTCAAAAATATCTTAGGCGGTTGTATTCATACCGAAACGCAGTAGACTTGAATTGCCATTTCTATGTTATGGAGGCCACCTTTAGAAAGCAAACGTATGTATTTTCAAAACTATGATTATGCAGTTCGAAGGGGGGCCGAAAAGATGCATCAAGCGTTGCCGTCCTCACCGACCTCGAAAATATTAAAATCAAACAGAAGCAACAAGAAGAGAGAATACGCCGCCCGGACTCAGTTTGATTGTTCAAATGAAAAGAGGTAAACAGACTCTTAGAAGATTATATTTTTATCCAACGGCTCTGTGTTGTATTTTTGTCGTCGTTTAAAATCAACAGAATAGCCGTATAAGTTTCTTTGTTAAAAAATATGGCTTGTGAATATAAAATGAATCCTCTGCTCTCAACGTAACTGGTATGTTTTGTCACCGCTAATGGTTTAGGTTTTGCATGTACTGATTCGGGCCGATTACCAGCCGCTGTCACCGACAAACATTGATTCTTTCAATGCAAGTTCAACGAACATGGATTTTCCCTTCAATGCGGATAAACACGCGCTTGTATCTTAGTCAGGATCGTAGATTTTAGTATCTAATTGTTGTCATCGGTTTAACTGCCATAACACGAGTTTTTTATTTCTCCGCTGGTAATTCGCTTGTTTATCTGGTGATAACTCTGTTTAGGCAGAAATTTCCCGAATTTCAGTTATAGTTGGAGGCTTAGCAAATCTGTCTTGCCCTTTCGATCATTGCGTGAACCCTGGCGTGAACGGTGAAAACGAACCAGACAAAAAAATTGAGAGACAAGGGGCTCCTCCCTCGGAATTAATTTTGTTCTGGGACCACGTGACCAGACCCAACCAGGGTCTCTCTCTCGCTCGCTCCGTAGGGACGGGTAGGAGAGAACCCTGGGAACGAGGTTGAGGTGACTAAAGAACAAGTTGCAAGAGCGCATGCACAAACTGTGCACACGACTGATTAGTCGTATGGTAAAATAAGCTACATAATGTTCAGAAATCTTTGGGCTACGAAAAGATTAAAACTTGTTATTCTTGTCCCCATTAAGCTTGTATAAGCTAAACAAATCGACACTAAGCTCCACCTCGTAATTGTGACACAAAGAAACTGAGTTCAACTTCATCTTGATGAAGCACCTATACAACACAAACAGCAAATAGCAACGTTAGAAAGCTAACAGAAGTAAAGAATACTGTCACCCTCCTCTAAGACGGACACTTTTGGGACCGAAACTAAGTGTCCGTCTTAGAGAACGTCAAATAATTAAAGACATTAAACAAAGACAGGGACCAAAACTGACCCGCGCTGAATTACACGTGCTGATAATTGGTGTATCTGGGTAACATGAGCTCTGTTGCAGTTCATGTGCAATGAGAAGACCACCCATCAAAAATTTTTCCCCCAGGGCACCATACCTGAAACCTCTTCTAAGCAACCAGGAAACCTTTGCATTTTTGGGTGGTCCCTCAAAGTAGGTTCCACTGTCGACTGTTTCAATAGACTGAAAAAACACAAAACGGGCCACCGACACTTTGAAATGTAAAGAAAGAATCTCCTGTTTCACTGGCCCTGAAAGAACTACCAAAGTCAGACTCCCTTGTGAAAAGGTTTGAAGCCGGGTGTCATTTCATATGGGGCTGACCATTTTTTTTAGCATTATACGCAATGAGAATTTTTTTTCAGTGCAGGAATTTTTTTCTTTCTAAATCACTCTGCAGGATATTTTTTTCTGAAATCACCCATTACTCCTCCCCCCTCAAATGTCAAATAGTCGGCTCCTAAGTAGGTTGAGTATGATCGACCAGGTGAACTTAGTCCTGAATAGGACTGTTGTTGAAGTCAATGACTGACGTCAGCTAGTCATCTTCAGAGTCAAAGTGAGTTCTATCACGTCAGTTGGTGGTATAAAACTCTAGTTATCGATCTGATCGGTCAATTAAGTAATTATGTCAAGATTTTATTGGTCGTCTGCGTTAAGCCGTGATGTTATTGGCTATGAAGACTCGAAATGTTATTGGTGCGTTTCGTTTCTTCTACCCTCACTGTTTAACAGTCGTTTTTTGTTAGCCAAATTGTCGGCTCTCCAACCATTTAACGTAATTAGTTTTGCCTGAGTTCGTCAGTAAGTCGTTTGTACTTCTTTGTTGTGAACTTGACCTGTGATTGGCAGATTCATGCTAAGTGGCACCATCTGAGTTTGTTGTCATATAATATTAAATTGCATCATTATTGGCTTGTTAAAATGAATTTTGCTAAAGCGCTTAATATAAGAAATACCTTGCTATTCATTTGATGCCCTCAAACTCAAGCGTTACGTCGTCACCAATGAGAACAAACGGCGCCCAGTACTTCACTGCACTAAAGCGGTCAGATTCTCTCATGGATTTCATGGCTTCCTTCAGAGCCTCACTGGCACTTCGTCTATCGACTAGTTGTCGGTAGAAGACTTTCATGAACTCCATAGTCGCCTCGTCGTCAATCGCCCACAGGGACACCAGAACAGAACGAGCACCAGCACCCAAAAATGCCCGTGCGATGCCAACCACACCCTCAGATTTGACCTCTCCCCGAGCACTATGACAGCAACTAAGTACCACAAGTCTTGCCTTAATCTGCGCCTTTAAAACATCTTTCATAGTTAAGAGATAGTCTTCCTTTTCTGGAATCGGGGATGAACGTGTTGTGTTTGGGGTTAAGGCAATTTCCCCTGTTTCCATATTGCCATGAGCAGCAATGTGCACCAACGCAACCGATGAGATACGTGTTAAGACTTCATCTTTTGTTGCCTGCTTTCCAACGAGAGGTACAGTTTGAAGTATTTTCCCGATCATCTGCACTTCCTTTTCGGCCCACTCTAACTGCTCTGGAGTCATTCCTTCATAAACTACCTCCTGTACCCACGGATCGCCGACGAGAAGGGCGCCAGTCTTGCTGTGCCAATCTGCTGGACAATTTTGGATTAATCGCAGACTAGAAAGAGAGGGAAGCAGACGAATTTTAAAAGTTTCACAAAGGTACCTTGATTTCACGTCCATGAAGGCAGCATAAGGCGCCAAACACAGAGGTCCTTGTGGCACAATCACAATCACATCGCTATGGAGTAAATCTCTTATAGGGTTTATAACAACACTGTAAAATGTTTGTAATGACTTTGTCTCAAAACATGAGGATTGAGACCCTGGGTTACCGGATCTTTCTTCCGCTAACTTTTTATCGCTTGGGCTTTTTAAAGAGCGATCTTCACAATTAACATCAGCTCTCACACCTATTTCTTTACGTGTAGTTTCCAAAAGAGACTGAAAATAGGTTGTGACGGAGACATCGATCTGGCTTCTTCTAGTTTTTATTTCTTTTCCTTCCTCGTTCACCCAGAGAACTATTCCTTCCTCGTTGATACCTATGAAAGCTGTATTTGATGGTAGGTAACTAAGAATGTCACGTGTTGTTACAGAGAGTGGTCCTATTCCTGGAAGTAACCCTTTAAACCCGTAGTTGAGCTCTAGAAGATCGTTTAAAGCTTGTGCACGTCCATGATCAGCAGTTAAAAGTGCCTCGACAATTTCACCTTGCCTTAACTGCAGCTCCCACAGGTTCGAATAAGAACGATCATACCTACTCCTTAAGCCAATCTTCCATTGGTCATTAGCTATGAGCTTTCCCCTGATATGGTCAAACGCCATGACACTGTTCTTATGATACTGAATAGCTTTCTGCAAATTTCCAAGACTTTCGTGGACAGTGCCAAGATTACCGTACGCTATTGCTTCTCCTGCCCTGTCTCCCACTTCTTTCGAAATTTTGAGGTCTCGTTCATGGTACTCTATGGCCTTCTGGAAAACTCCAAGACTGTAATAGCAGTTGCCAAGATTACAGTACCCTTTTCCCTCTCCTGCCCTGTCTCCCACTTCTTTTGAAATTTTGAGGGCTCGTTCTTGGTACTCTATGGCCTTCTGGAAATCTCCAAGACTTTGATAGGCGTTGCCAAGATTACTGTACGCTCTTCCTTCTCCTGCCCTGTCTCCCACTTCTTTCGAAATTTTGAGGTGTCGTTCATGGTACTCTATGGCCTTCTGGAAATCTCCAAGACTTTGATAGGCGTTGCCAAGATTACAGTACGCTCCTCCTTCTCCTGCCCTGTTTGCCACTTCTTTCGAAATTTTGAGGTGTCGTTCATGGTACTCTATGGCCTTCTGGAAATCTCCAATACTTTGATAGGCGTTGCCAAGATTACCGTACACTCCTCCTTCTCCTACTCTGTCTCCCACTTCATTCAACATTTTGAGGTGTCGTTCATGGTACTCTATGGCCTTCTGGAAATCTCCAAGACTTTGATAGGCGTTGCCAAGATTACTGTACGCTCTTCCTTCTCCTGCCCTGTTTCCCACTTCTTTCGAAATTTTGAGGTGTCGTTCAAGGTACTCTATGGCCTTCTGGAAATCTCCAAGACAACCATAGGCGCTGCCAAGATTACCGTACGCTCTTCCTTCTCCTGCCCTGTCTCCCACTTCTTTCGAAATTTTGAGGTGTCGTTCATGGTACTCTATGGCCTTCTGGAAATCTCCAAGACTTTGATAGGTGTTGCCAAGATTACCGTACGCTCCTCCTTCTCCTGCTCTGTCTCCCACTCTTTTCGAAATTTTGAGGTGTCGTTCATGGTACTCTATGGCCTTCTGAAAATCTCCAAGACTTTGATAGGCGTTGCCAAGATTACCGTACGCTCCTCCTTCTCCTGCCTTATCTCCCACTTCCTTCGAAATTTTGAGGTGTCGTTCATGGTACTCTATGGCCTTCTGGAAATCTCCAAGACAACGATAGTCGCTGCCAAGATTACCGTACGCTCTTCCTGCTCCTGCCTTATCTCCCACTTCTTTCGAAATTTTGAGGTGTCGTTCATGGTACTCTATGGCCTTCTGGAAATCTCCAAGACTGTCATAGGCGTTGCCAAGATTACCGTACGCGCTTCCTTCTCCTGCCTTATCTCCCACTTCTTTCGAAATTTTGAGGTGTCGTTCATGGTACTCTATGGCCTTCTGGAAATCTCCAAGACTTTGATAGGCGTTGCCAAGATTACCGTACGCTCTTCCTTCTCCTTCCTTATCTCCCACTTCTTTCGAAATTTTCAGGCGTCGTTCATGGTATTCTTTGGCCTTCTGGAAATCTCCAAGACTTTTATATACGTTTGCTTCCATTACCCTGTTTCTGATTTCTCTGATAATTTTTAATTATATTTCAAGGAAATTTAGTAAGTTCTAGCGATCTTTAATGTTGACATAGGAGTCTGCCACTTCTTGTCTTCAATGAAAATGTGCAGAATATTTGCGGATGCTTGAAACATGTTCTTTAGCTGTCGGTCACACTTTTTGCTAGCTTGGGTATTTCAGCTCTCCCTGAAAAAAGTATAAATAGGTTTCATTTTATGGTTTATGCAATTTTTCGCAAAAAAAGTATGGCAACGTATGATAAAGTGAAATATAAACCTAGAGCAACTAAATCCTTATATTGTTCTATTAATTGCCCTGTTTCTCTTAGTAGCCTTTCATATTATTTGAGTTTTAAGAGATACTACTAATGTACTGTTTAGGTGACTATTACTTCGAATTACTGATATTCTTGATTTTGGGGTTGTTTTGTTCTAAAAAATTGCATATAAATTTTATTCGTGTCTTGAGCAGATATATAAACATTCATTAAACATTTATTTCTTTTGTTTTTTCTTTATGAACTATAAATAATTTTTTCTGATATAGTTTCACTTAGTTCAGCTGCACGTGACACGTGATCCTTCAATAAACCCCACCTTAGGGTCGTCGGTAAAATACGGTCACCTCGTTATTACGGCCACTTTTTTGCCGCCTGGCAAAACGGCCATACATTTTCATTTAAACAAGAAAAACCCTCGTTAATACGGTCACCCATTAATACGGCTCAATTTTTTTAGCCCAGTGGTGACCGTATTAACGTGGAATGAGGATGTGTAGGTTGTGAAGAATAATGCAGATCGAATAGGGTGTTATCCACCGAGGCCGAAGGTAACATATTCCTCGAATAATTCAGTTGATTTTACATGACGAAAGAGTCTACAAGGAAATCACATTTAAAACAAGTTTAACAAATCGTTTTTCCTTCACAAAATAACTTTGATCAAATTATGTCAGCAAAAAGTGACGTGAGTACTTCCAGAAATATACTAACTTGCAAAAAGAAGTTATCTGGAAAAATTTAAAAAACTACATATACATGGGAATTGAACTATGAGTGTCGCATATAGGACCTCAAACACAGCGTAACCAACACTTTTCGTAACTAAAAGTCAAAAACGAGCCTTACAACATGTGTTGTGCTAGGCCTATGTCACCGTGTTTTCACGGACCTGTATACCGTAAAATTCCGAAAATAAGCCGCGGGCCTTATATTTTTCAAAGGCCCTTTTTGAGGGGCTGTTTTTTGGAGGGGCTTTTTTTCGGAGGGGCTTATCTACGGAGGGAGATTTGCGTTTCAAAATCGATTGGACTAACCTTATGGTTGGAAGTAAATTTACCGTTTTTTGCTTTGTCTTACTTTGTATTTGAGGGCAATTTTCCAAGTACAAGCCCCCCCGGGGGGGCTTATTTTTGGAGGGGCGATTTAACGGAGGGTTTTTGGCGTTACCGGTTTGGGTGGCTTATACATGGAGGGGCAAATTCTCCCAATTTTACGGTATCTTAACATAATTTTTTAATAGAGCACTTTTTTCCCGCGAAAATGTAGACTCTGCTCCGTGTTGGGCGTATTCAAAAGTGTAAGCAGTGGGAGGGGGGAGGGGGGGGGGGGGGGGGAAATGAAAACTAAACGTTGTTATATGGCCAAAAAAAGCATTTTCAGGTCTTTAAGTTTTGCTGACTGGTTTGTGAGACTTGACGATCTAAAAATTCGCGGTTCTGAAAAGGATGTGGTCTGTGAGAACGCTGTGACAGGAGTACATGGAAGTTGCTTGCTCCACGACAAGAGAAAGTTGATCTGCGACTTCCTCTCAGAGGCCATGAGGGCAAGAGGAATGATTGTTTTAGTAAAATCCAACTAGTTGGTCAAAAATATCGAGACAAAACAACTTTAGCTAGTTAAAAAATCCTTTTTTTGCCGCCAACAAGTCAGCGCTTTTCGCTACTAGTAGGCTGGAACATATAGCCTAGTAGTAGCTCCACCAATCAGAACGCAGCATTGATAAAGGACCACTAGTTGGATTTTACTAATGAATGATATACCATGATGGCTAAGTCAATCGGACCTCTAGATTGCATTATCCAATGATTCAGTTTTTAATAATACTAGATATATTACTATGAGGGCACTAAAGTGGAACCTATTATGATATAGAATTAAAATGATGGTAACTCGAAAGAACAGACGGGAGCCAAACTTAATCTCCAGTCAGTAAATGTGACTAATTGTGAAAGAAATAAAAAAGAGAGACACTTAATTTTGTCTTTCGTTCAGTTTTTATCAAGTATACGCAGTTCAGTCCAACCCAGATTGAATCCAGGCATCAAACAATTTTCACGGAGATAATTAGAGCTCAAGACTTTCAACAATTGCGGGATCAGGGACCAAGATTTAAGATCAAAATTTGGATTTAGTCGGGAAAAAATGTACCTCGTTGATACGACCCTGCGATCCCCACGGCAGATGAAAAAGTCCTGTTCATTTTTTCTCGAAGAGGAGCAGAGTTCAACGGAGCCGTCAGTCTGATAACGCATTTGAAGGGGTACTGTTAATTGCCAAATGTCTCGGCATCACACAGAGGAGTGGTTATGCATACAACATACCACCAAACAACTGTTAGAGAGCACTATGAGAAAACATAAAAATCCTATTTGCCAGCAAATATTTTCTGTGCTATATTTTAACACTAGTAACAATCTGGCATTGATTATGGATTCGCGTTCGTCTTATTCTACAAGCATGACAGGTGCACGAAAAAGAGAATAAAGGAAACGAAAACGAGTCCAAAGGAGTCAAGTTTCCTGCGGCCGAGATGCCTTTGATAAAATAAATAGGGGCGGCTGATCGGCAGTCGCCCGTGATAGCTCGAAAATTACTTCCTTTGTACCAGAGGAAAACCAGATTAGGATGCGTTGTGACGAACGCCATAAGTCGCAACAATTATGCAAGGTTTGGAAATATTTCCGTATAGCCCCATACAATTTCACACAATTAGTTTTAAAATATTAATAGATCAAACATGCATGCATAATTATAATAAACCTATAAGGCATCATGAATCGTGTGCGATCTCGGAGAACGATCGCTAAGAAAAATCCTGTCATCTGAACGACAGAGGCGATCGATCGTAGTCTGTGAACTCAAACGGAGTTCTTAAGGGTAAATGCAGTCAATTTTGATTGACTGCATTTAATATGTTATGCGTACCTCATTTATAAACGGTGATCTTGATACTTCTAATTCGCAACAATTCCTCGAATAATTCGCTTGATTTCACACTTCGAAAGGGTGTACAAGGAAATCACATTTTAAACAAGTTGTACACATCGCCTTTTCTTCACAAAATAAACTGGACGTCCCCAAAACTAGCCTTATAAGGATTCGACAATCAACTCCTTTGCAAAAGACAGGGGCACCCAACGAGGATATAGTTCAAAACCACTTAACATAGCATTGTTGAACATATTTTAGTATTTAAATGGTAGATATAGGCATATTTTTATCCCCTAAAAACTTTTCATCTGTTCGGATTTCCTAGCTGAAAATCTAGTGATCCGAAACTTATAGAGATCAAAATTTACCTTTTCGAAAATTTCAGCCAAAAAAAGGCTTCCGAAAATTCTAGGTGGTCTTTTTTAGGGTAAAAATCCGTTAAAAATTGGTAATTATAACATTTTTTAGACGTTCGAAAATCCTAGGAGGGGCAGACAAGCAAGAAATTTTACAACAAATGTTCCGAAAATTCTAGATCTCAAATCGTCTTCCGAACAGATATTTTCCGAAAATTGCCGATGGGTGCCCCTGAAAAGAGAAAGATGAACCAGTCTGCGTGGCAGGCAATGGGTTTTTTCCCTTCTTTTGTTTTAGAACTGTGATTGATTTACGTCAGCAAAATGTTACGCGTGCTTCCAGAAATATACTGACTTGCAAAAAGCAGCCATCTGGAAAAATCTGAAAGCTACAGGAGAATTAAACTATGAGTGTCATACACAGAACCCAATGGAGAGTAAACAACACTTTTCGCAACTAAAATACAAAAACGAACCTTACAACATGTGTTCTGCTAGGCTTATTTCGTAGTGTTTTGACGGACCGGTTTATTTTTAGGTACGTTTTAGAGCAAGTTTTTCCGCGAAAATGCGCACTTTGCTCCGCGTCTCGGAGCGGAGCGGAGGAAAACTAAACGTTTTATGGCCAAAACTCAGGGGCATCCAACGGATCTGTCCTCAAAATAACTGTTCTGCAGGCAAATTTTTGCTGGCTGGGAGATTTGGATAAAATAATATGTCCCTTTAAGGAAACTGTGGCTGGTAAGTAGACAATTCAGGATCTCTAAGGAGGTGTTTATATGAGAAAACTCGCACCGGCGCGAGTTTCATACCAACATGACTTTTTGATTTCGTATCGCGTTTACATGATGACTGGGTTATTTCACATGTCGTTATTTGAAGGTACATTTCATGTTGATAAAATGCAAGTATGATTCAAAATCGCGAACATTACGCATGCGCTACCCGTTCCAGTCTACCGGCAGACCGATTTCACACCGAAACGGGTAGTCGTTTCGTGTTTACATGATACCGTTGCGAGATTTCGTACCGGAGTGAAATTCTCACCGCGGTACAAGAACCTGGGTGAACTCGCGCCGGGGTGACTCGCGCCAGCATCATTTTCGACCCCAGTGCTTACGGGTTTGGGAATGCGCCCGTAAGCTCTGGGAAACTCTGCGCCGGAGTAGCCAAAATCTGGCTATTTGGGCCTCACAGCGCATGCTCTTTGATCCAACCCAAACTTATCGCTTCTTTTATATCTGCTTCATCGGGAAGTGTTGTGTTGCTTCGGTATTAGGACTGAAGAAATTCAATTAACGGCCGTGAAGAATTTTCAGGTATCCAAGGCTCTTGTAGTAGCTGCTGAGAAAATACCGTTAAACGTTCCCAATCACAGATTGAGGCTTGAAGTTTGCGTATGCTTGGCAGCACAGGTGGCCCAAGTGTAATATCACAGGTGGCCCCAGTGTGCGTAATATGAGAGTTTGTATGGGAGAAATAGAGTTTGAAACTTAGATGAAATAAATGAAGTAAAAGCTATAAAAGTTATCAATAAAGTGTAAATATTGTTAACTGGAGTCGTTGTCTTTGTTTTTACGAAGTTTCAGCGCGATTTGAGTACTTTTGCATCATCTAACCTGACAGTGTAATAATATTATTACACTGTCAGGTTATTGTTTTTTGCTGAAACCAATCAGGGACAATCTTGCTCCAGGGTTCCCCAGAGCTGTTGATCTCTCTCCTCTACATGAGCAGAAGAGCTCTGGGTCGAGATTGGCGCCAGCACGAAATTTGTGGTGGTATCATGTAAACAAATATAGAGCCATGAGAGGGAACCGGAGTGAACTCGCTCCGGGGCGAAAGTCGCCCTGGTGTCATGTGAACACCCCTTAGAAGAGTAGATGTTTGGAATAGCCGCTATGCGCTTTTATGTGCTTGATCCTTTTATTATTCCATAATTCTGATGGTATCACTGGCCTTTTTCCTGTTAACACTGTGCCTTATCCGACAACACTAGAGATGGGTAAAATAAACAACTAAATACTGCATTTTCCTGCGTATTAATTAACTGAAAATTTCCTGCCGAAGAGGTTGGAAATGGCATTTTCAAAATCCTACTTTTAATTTTTTTTATTGTGAGCGAGCATGCGCATACCTGAGTATCAGGCCCTCCTTAGGGGGAGGGAGGTGGGGGGGGGGGGGGGAGGGTAACAATTCCCAAGGGAAAAAAAGGAGAAAAGAAAGCCTGGTACTCAGGTTAGCTTGCCCCCGGATCCCCCTCAAGGTTGGGCCGCCTTCGGCGCTACAATGTTCTTCCGATTTTCAGCTTGTTTTTAATTTTGAGCAGACGCCTACTATAGTTACCACATAATTTGGAGAGCATGGTGTAATGACTGTTAGTAAAATCTAACAAGTGGTCTATTATCAATGCTGGGTTCTGACTGGCTGAGATACTACTAGGCTATATGTTATAGCCCACACCGATATTTTTAAGGGAGTTATTATAACTCCAAAAATGGCGAGGGGTTTTCCCTTGTCATTAAAGATGTGAATATTGTTCATCGTGGTGTCAGATAGGAATGAACGTTTATTCGTTTGTCTCACGATAGAATCGCTTTGAGATATTGATCGCGACGTTTCGACTGCAATACTGCTAGTCTTCATCAGGCGATGAGGTCGATTGCTTACGTGTAGCTATTTATGCACGTTGGTTCACTGTGATTGGTGTATTTCGATCCTCATTATTCCGACTAGCAGATGATGTTCCCTCAGGGGTCCGCTTTGTAGTTGAACGGCTGTTGTGCTTTCTGATCGTAGGCATCCATGCTTCGGGAATTTCGATTCCGTTGTCTCTATTGATGTTATTAGAATGAAGTCTTATTTGGATAGCCTCTTTGACCCTACGTGTGTATCGGTGAGGGTCACGATCGATAAACTTGACTTGATTCCATAAAGGAAGATGCCCCGTTTCGTTTGCGTGCTCCGAAACTGCGGAGGTTTGTGTATGAGAAAGCCGTATATCTCTGTCATGTTCTTTTATCCTGTCTTGCATTGCTCTCCCTGTTTCGCCTATATATACTTTGCCGCATTCAGAACATGACAGAGATATACGGCTTGCTCATACACAAACCTCCGCAGTTTCGGAGCACGCAAACGAAACGGGGCATCTTCCTTTATGGAATCAAGTCAAGTTTATCGATCGTGACCCTCACCGATACACACGTAGGGTCAAAGAGGCTATCCAAATAAGACTTCATTCTAATAACATCAATAGAGACAACGGAATCGAAATTCCCGAAGCATGGATGCCTACGATCAGAAAGCACAACAGCCGTTCAACTACAAAGCGGAGCCCCTGAGGGAACATCATCTGCTAGTCGGAATAATGAGGATCGAAATACACCAATCACAGTGAACCAACGTGCATAAATAGCTACACGTAAGCAATCGACCTCATCGCCTGATGAAGACTAGCAGTATTGCAGTCGAAACGTCGGGTTTTCCCTTCTTTTGTTTTATTTAACTTTGATCAAGCTACGTCAGCAAAAAAGTGACGTGGTGCTTTTTATGGCTTGCAAAAAGCAGCCATCTGGAAAAATTAGAAAACTACAGGGAATTGAACTATGAGTGTCACATGAAGAACCCAATACACAGTAAACAACACTTTTCGTAGCTAAAAAAACAAAAAGGAAATTTATAACATGTGTTGTTGTGCTAGGCTTATGTCACGGTGTTTTGACGGACCTGTATATATATCTTTACATACTTTTTAGAGCACTTTTTCCTGCGAAAATGTAAGCTCTGCTCCCTAGATTAGCGCATTCAAAAGTGTAAGCGGTGGGGGGCGGGGGGTGGGTGGAAACGTAAACGTTATATGGCCAAAAATAGCTTTTTCAGGTCTGTAGGTTTTGCTCACTGGTTTGTGAGACTTGACAGATTTAGAAATTCGCGGTATCTAAAAATAAGCTAGTCTGTGGAAACGCCGTGACAGGAGTACATGGCAGTTTCTGACTCCTGTGTGGAATCTTCCATAGAGAAAGTTGATCTGTGACTTCCTCTTTTTCTCTAAACACCGGGTCCGATTCCATGAGTATCGACGTGATTTGGAGTAAAGTGTTGCAGGTCTGCGTGCGCTGTCATTTTCGGGGAGGAGCTCGAACCTTGTTGGGTGGCGTCGGCAGGTTCCGCTGGATCCGATGTCCCGAGTACTTTAATGTAACCCCATGAACAGCTCGCCCCATGTAAGGTAATCTGGATTCCGGAATCCGAGAAGTTTTGCTCGTGGGATCCAGAATCCGGGATAAAAAATTTTGCCTGTGAAATCCAGAATCATGGGCCTTGAAATCTGGAATCTCACTAACGATTGGAGTCGGCCGGTATCCAAGTTCCTCTATCAGAGACTGGAATTCAGTTCCTGGAATCCGGAATCCATGGCGTGGAATCTGGAATCGAAGACAATCTTGGATTCTTGGATTCCCTTAAATTTGAGTGGAGTACGCGTGCGCATAACAATATAAACATTTTTCGGTACTTCAATTGCTGGCGATATCCCCTTGAAAACTAAGGTTCTGCTCTCTTGGTTATAGAGTATTTGTTCTTCTTACTTCTACCCTCTTTCCCCAACTCCATCATGACGTCAGTTTCCAATTCCATGCTACTCATCACAATGTTGATTGTATGCGTTATACACCGTAAATGATCCAGTGGACGCCCGCAAGGCGTTTATTCAATTTTGAGGGTTCAAAAGAGTCATTTAATAGATGGGAAATAGTTAAATAATAGAGGCGTTTATCCTTACAAATGTAACCAACTCAACAAAACTAGTATACTTTTGTCGAAAATATCAAGAGCGTTTAAAAATGGCGAGATATTCAGTCCATATTTTTGATACATAGTGGGCGTCTGTTTCAAATCTCAATATCGGTGTCAGAATCCTCGAGGTCGCTCAAGATCATCAGTATTTTTTTAGTCTTCATTAGTCTAACCCATATTAACTAGCAAGAAATTGAGTAGGTTTTAATGATTTTGGGCCTTTTTTACCAATCTTAGTATTATGGAGTAATTCTCAGGGGGAGGCGGAAGGGGAGGAGGCGTCTTTGAGATAGTGGCGTTCGAAAAGAAGGTAAAGGAGATTTCGCCCCCAAATTTCCTTTTCTTTACCTTTGGAAAGTTTGCCACGAAGGCTAGCGGGTAACTGGGAAAATTGTGATGTTACTGTTAAGGAAACTCTCAAGTATTTGCAGCGATAAATGAATGCAGAAAGCTAAACCACTGAAACAACAAATTTATGCTAGCAGTTTTGTATTTTCAAGACCCCGGCCTTCCGAAGTATTATTTGTAACAAAAATATATTTTCTCGACTGTGAAATCAGCCTTGCTTCTTTTGCTCGATATTCTAATTTATTACATCCACTTTGAAATCACTGGCGATCCGTGCAATCTGATTGGATCTCAGCAGAGTGATTTATTCCCAAATCGCACCATTTTTTGCTCTAAATCGCATCTGTTCCAAATCGCGTCATTCATGTTCTAAATCGCATCATTTCTGTTTTAAATCGCACCATTTTTGTTCTACATCGCATCATTTCTGTTTCGAATACAAAATGAGATGTAAAAGCCTTTTTGTTTCGGCTTTTTAACAAACCAGCTACTTTAACAATAAATATTAGTACTGACTAAATTCTGCGATTTCAAAATGGATGTAATAAAGTGGTAATTGAACTTCGTGTCGTGCAATTTTGGTCTGAAATCATACTTGTGATTTCAAATCGAACTCGCGCTGCGCGCTCGTCCGATTTTGAAATCACGCGTATGATTTCAGATCATATTGCACTCCACTCAGTTTAATTACCATTATTTATACCTGATTAGATCCTTTAAATATTAGGATCCGGTCCTCCTATTTTGTAACGTTGGTCCTTGCTTCCAAAATTGAATTTAAGCTTGCAGTGCTTTTTTTCGGAAAGTAGAAGAAACTTATGCTCGTACTGACGAATATTATATTATGCCGAAAATTCTGCTAGCACATTTATCAAAGCCTACCCGCTAATCCTGAGATGGGCGATAACCGTGGCAGGCTGAAATGATCTGAAATGATCTGAAATGGGACGTTCTGGGGACTTTTTGTAAGTGCTCCTCCTCCTAGCCTGCGTAGCAAGCGTTCCCGTTAGGTTTCGGAGCAAAGAAAGACCGAGGAAGGGCATTTTCGGTTTTGACCGAGCGAGAAATGAAACGTGACCCCTCCCCCGTCTCTTACTTGCGCCATTTGTCGCGCGGTCTTTGACTCCAGTTCCTCGTTCTTTGCTCCTAAACTGCACAGAAACACTTGCTACACAGGCTATTCTCCTCCCTAAACATCGCTTCGGCTCCTACCCGGAACTACCCACACAGTCTCCGATCCAAACTCGTCAGGCAGAGGGTGGTGGTGGTGGTGCGGCGTTCAGTTCCTTGGCCTCAAAGCGAGGCGGAATTTTTTGAGCAGGCGTCTAGAACTCTAAGAAAGAGTGAGAACATGTCGACTTTTGTTTTCTTCTGTCAAAGGCCGACAGGGCTTAAAAACGGCTGGACATGCGCATTAAAACTCTGGCGTTCTTCCCGCCATTCGATTTTCAAAATGGCGGACGACGAATGAAAATTCTACACGTCATTGGGACGGCTATTTGCGACATCTTTCTCGCCCAGGGCCTTCAAATTCTGCGTTACTGAACGCAACGAGGACTGTTGCTTGGATTTGAGCCACGATGGCAGACATCGCAACAGTGTAGTGATTTTAATGAAGCGATCAACGCAACGTCCTCAAAAGCAATATTTCACCTTTTCAGAATTCAGTCAAGGTACAGTTTTGCCGTAATATAAGGTGGTCTCAGCTTGTATAAGGTTTTAAAGTGCATTTTCTTGTAGCTTATTTATTATTGTACAAAATATCAAATATGACTTTTTTTTCGTTCTGATGAAAATTTTTTATCGCTTCTTGTTTGTGGACGTCGTTGACATTGCATATGGAAGGAAAGAGGGCGCACCTCGTGAGTAGAGAACATTGTATTTTTCTGTTTTTTATGTCTTTGGCGCCTCCTCTTACGGCTGAATAGTAAGCGAAACGGAAATAGGAGTCCGCCGACAGTTGAAAGATTAGTTCATCTTTACTGTATATTTAAAGTGGGCGTAAAAAGTCTTGTACACACGGCTGTTAAGCATAATTTTGTTTTGTAAGTGATGGCGTTCGGAAAACTTGAAATTAATAAACTTCATGCGACTTCAATGTGTACCTTGTTGTTTTAATTTTCTGTCACCGTGAGCTACACTCTGCGGCTGGCCGCGTGCGTCTTCCTCCAGTGTTAAAGTTATGACGTTATTTGAGTTTATAGCCAGCCTGTCATCGGCCTATTTTTACTCTTTTTCGTGTTGTTTTGTTTTCATGAGAAAAGGCTAGCTTCCGGCCTTTTGGGGACGTGTAGAGGGACGATTTTGTGGTTTTGTTTGGAAATTTATCTGTTTGCAAAAGTACCATTTGGAGAAAACTAAAGACGTCACTAAAGAAAACAAACGAAACTGCTGCCCATGAACGTCCACAGAGCAGAGCTCAAAGTATGAAGAACTGAGGCGGAGAAAGGATTGGAATCCTGGAGAAGGAAAGGGACCTTGAAAGAGAAAGAAAAATGATTTAAATAACACTTAATAAAGGTGGCCACCTTAGTTTTCGCACACTATAGCAAACAAAACACATGCATGTGCAGTTTGTACCAAGAATGATCAATAATAAATGTAAAATTTACACCATTACTGATGTATACAAAAAGGCATCCAATCACTGTATCGAGACTCTGTTATGTATAAGTTCACATGCAACAGGCATTTCTCAGCAAAATTGGTCAAATCCAGAGGGAAAATGAGGACCTTCTGGACAAAATTATAATATTCTAAAAGAGAAAATTGAAAGGTAAACACTTCTAAAAGTCCTTTTAACAGTCCCGAGCAAATATACCAATTGACTGTAAGTTTATCTCTGTAGTACATAGGGAATAGTCACAAGTAAAATGAAAATGCCAACAGTTATTGTAAAATTCTCTTCCACAAGAGGACACATTATTTAGCACACTGTTTCTACAATTCCACAAGGCTCTGATCAGACACTACAACAATGGAGAAACTCCATGACCCATTTACGGTGGAACATTTTTGTAACAAGCATGTACCTGCAACTTAACAAGTCATTTCTGATGCAAGATTCATTGATGAAAATCACACCCTTTCAGAGAAAAGAAGAAAGCCACAAAAATCATGGGTTGCAGCAGTCTTGAATAGTTTGAGTTTCTTCCAAAACCAGGTAGTTTACTACAAGAAATGGCCAAATATATCAATAGAGCCAAGAGGTTTTTCTAAAATAGGGCTATATGTAAAAAATGCAAACTGTACATGAAGTACAAAACTACAGCAATTATGTCTTTACTGAGCAGTCAGGGCTAAAATAATTTTTTGACTGTTGTTGGTCATGCTGACTGGCCAAAGAAATTTCAACTCAGTTAAGTCTATTGTTTGACAGGTCATGTCCAAAATATTAAAAACAAACAATAATTTTTTAAACCAGGAGCATAATTTTAACATAGTAGCTAAACAAGCAAAAATATAACTAAATTCAAATGCAAATACATTCAAATCCATTTACAATGTAAATGTACTGTTAAAATGACTGGCAAACCAAAAGTTAATCCAGATAAAATGGTCATCTTGGCCAGTGATTGTTCATTTACCGGTGGCTATTTTGAGCCTTGGTGGTAACCATTGAAACTAAACAAGACATTAAACAAGCAGTCATTGAAGCCAAGAGAGTGGTTGGCCAACTACAAGTAATGGCTGGGCAGCTAGATCACTTGGCCGACCAACTCTTAAGACAAGCCAGAAAATAATTTTTTAATGTGAAAATAACAATAATTCAATTTATTGAGCAGCACCAATGATCTACCAAAAGACAGAAAAGGACATTAGTAGTGTACATTTAGGTGAAAACTGCAAGACAAGGTACATTGTGTATTACAGATTAATTTTTTTCTTTGGTCTTTTGGGTCATTGCATTCTACTTCTCCTGTTTTGCCTCTCTTTTCACTATCAACTGCTCCTCTTTATTATGCACAAAGGGACATCTCTTCTCCACTACTGTGTCTTTATTGAACTATGCAAGAGAAAAATTCCCTATATCTGCTGCTCTTCAAAGCCATGTACTCTTGGACTTTTCTTCTGTCTTCTTCATAACTTTCTGTCAAAGCATAAATAAATGTTAATCAGCCATAATAATTTTTAAACAGCTATGCAAATAAAGACCACTGCCTCCATGCCCCCATCCCCTCCACATCCTTCCCAAAAGAATTAAATAGATGATTTAAATTCCTTGAATTATTGCCTGTAGCACTGGGCTGCTGTATGGTTTGTGAACTATAATTTTTCCAGGACTTATCAAGATAAATGCCATATACAAGACTATAGATGGCCATTCACCTAGAATGGAATGTCATTAGCTTGTGTATGACTGAACTTGTGATGTTGTTGCTGAACTACTTGTCTTCATTGAACTACAACAAAAGTAAGGAATGTTCCTGTGTAGGCACTGCCCAACTGAAATAAGAACAACAGTCCATGTACTCAGTGGTAGAACAATCAACAATACATTTATTGAATGGTCCCTGATCAGTACACAAGTGCAAGAGGAAGGAAAAATTTGGCTGCACTGGTATTTTTGGCAGCAGAATTTTTTACAAACATCTTCAGTGATGTATGGACAAAGCAGATTGAAAACATAAAACATTCCCAAAGTAAGAAAAAAGTATCAGGTATTGAAAAGATAGATTATAATATTTATGCTGGTATTATTTAAAATCTACAGTCGCTGTATCTGTCCCTCAAGAAATTTCTTGTCAAGTAAACAAAGAACTTAAGAGCCAATGTCTGTAATTTTCGAAAATCGGTTGACAGTCGTGAATTTTTGAATTTTTTCATATTTTACTCAAATAATCTCTATAGTACACTAATTTCAAAAATCACATTAAAACTTGTAACGGCTTTTTATTTTTTCCAGAATCGGGCAAAGTTTGAAAAACGCTAAATCGGCGCTCTTTCGAGTATGAAATTAGCGAGGAGTAAGCATTTTCTTCGGGCTCGTACATAAAAACGGGATGATATCTCTAAATGAAATCAAGTCACAAAACAAACACAGACTTGTACTTTATAATTCAGCAATTATCTTTAGATAAGCTGTTTAAATGTGACTGTGTCGGCCGCAAAAAGAAACACGATTTCGGCTCTTTTCAAAAATGGCAAATTTGACCTAACTTCACCATCAAAAAAACCCAATTGGTACATAGAATTTCAACATGAAACAAACATTGTTTTAAAGCACATCCTTTGCCGTTTCTTGTGTTAAATTTTTTTTTGTGGCATTACAAAAGTGCGTCGCTGAGACACCGAAACGTGCAGGGCAGTTTCGCACGCTGGAACGCTGAAACAAAGGGCGCTTTCCATTCAACCAAAAATTCCGGTAATTTCGGTTGCTACATCAAATGGAACGGACCATTTCGGTTTGGTCCGACCGGAATATTCGGGACCAGCTTTGAAGGTGGTCCTCTTTGACCGGTCTGGTCATTTCGGTCGGTCGGACCGAAATGTCCCTTTCCATTTGACAAAATTGTTGTCCCCAGTACCACTCTTTTGTATCCTGCTTGCAAGAACAATAACCAAGCGCGCGGTGGCTTGGGTCGGGTCTGTGCAACCGGAATGAACCGTTCCATTGAACACGTAAAATCTCCTGAATTTCAAACCGGAATTTTTGTTGAATGGAAAGCGCCCAAAGCTAAACAAACTAGCCGCAAGGTAGGTACACCGGAGTTTTTGCAAACTTAGCTTCTTTTATAAGGGGCAAATTAACGGAAGCTCTTAAAATCTTTTGAAGAATGCTTTTCAATTTGATAGTTATAAAAAAAGAACTAAGTAGATTAACACTGCATTTGATTGCACGCAAGTAGCTGAAAAAGACAACGCTGTTAAGTTCTTGTAGTGTAAATATTGACCGGGAGTTTCTGCACTTAAAATAAAGCCGCTAGAAACGGCGTGCTAGCTTTGAATGGGATACGAGATCTACAAGAATTTACTTTCCGCAGTCTTTTCAACTGCAAGTGGCCGCAGTTTACTGAAATCTTCCGTCGTTTTTTAACTCAAACTAAACGCTGTGTTGCGTGCATGAAAGCCCGTGTGTGATTTGAGTCTGGTCACGCAACTGTATAGACAGGATAAATCATCGCACGAGTGTACAAGAAAAAATAAAATGAGAATTAATTTCTGTTTTTTTAGTTTTATATTTTATATTCCCCAAAACATGTCGAACTAAACTTGATTTTAGGATATACAGGCGGCCGAAACTCAAACCGAGAAAGAAAACAAATAGAGTAAGCCGAGTCTGCAAAACTTTTCACACTAGTTTTCTTTTATTTGCACTTAGCTTTCTGAGCCTTCTCTATCTATATGAGACTTCTCTATCGATCACCTCAGTATGAATTCAGGGATTTAGGTACACGTACGCCATACATATGCAACATGAAGGTAGAGTAAAACTGTTTAAAGAAAATTGGCCAATGCTCCGCAAAATAACATTCCTGAAAAACCATACTGAATCGACAATGGACAATGGACACATTTGATGAGTGAAATACAAGTATTTAACATGTTTAAATTACTGAAAGTAGAATTTGCTTTGTTCCTCTGCAGTAAGGGCATTTTCTGGCGAGACCTCAACCTGTTGTTGACAAATTGTACATTATCTGACCCAGTATGGAAGACCCCGACGAGATCTCATGCGTGCAGAGCTATTTTTAGCCGCATAGGACGCGTGCAAAACGAGCTATTAAACCAGAATGTACGTACATGCTAGCTTCCACCCAAAACAAGGAATAGTCCCCTGGCTCTGCTGTCCGCCACCACTCCCAGGCACTTGTTCGCAGACTAGAAAGTAAACCAACTCACTGACAAGTTCTTTATCATAACGTCAAAATCCTTCGCGTAAATGAAAAATGCTTTAAAATGCTTCAGCCATTTTAGTTACTATCTTTTAGCCAAATACGTTTCGGGGAAAAGACAAGAAAACGCTGAAAATATAGCCTTTCATTTCGATTTAAAATTTCAGATGCAGAATGCTCTTTTCACTAGGTCTGCACCCGCAGTGATTTGTGTGCTAAAACTCCTTCGTGGTGGCATCTCTCAGGCAAAAACGACCGCCTAGCGGCGAGGAGCGAGGAGAGAAGAAGTCCGTGGGCATTTTCGAAAAGAAAAAGAAGTGTAAAGGTTGCACGTTCGTCGCTCAGAAAAAGTCTGCGTATGTCATTATCTTCAAGCCGCACACAGTCATCAATTAATGTGCCTTTAAGGACCCCTTTTAAATCAGCAGCCAGTAGGCTGTTCTGGAACTGTACAACATGATTTGTTCTCCGCCACCCGGAACCAAACATTTAGCGGTGGTGAGGAAAAACTTTCATTTTCATGCGCCAATTTTGTGGATCAATCAAAGTCTGATAGCTTTAAATGTAGTGATAAAGACATGAATTTTTTTATTTTGTATTTGTAGGGTTGATCCTAATGAAGAACCCGATGCCAACCAAAACACCCATCTCCTCCTCCTGCCCTAAACTTAAACAAGCTATAAGTAGACTTTTCGTGACGTTAACATAGTCACCTGAGACCTTTTGTAATGTTCACTAAAATAATAGCAAGCACCTTCGAAGCCTGTTCACAGACTCTCTGATTTTTCTTTAGGGATTGTCGATCTATTTCCTTTTTGGAGATGGTCGATTTCGCGCATGAAAATAAAAACCGCAGGGTATTTATTGACCACTAGCGCAAGGGGCTCTCTCTCTCGCGCTCGCATGCTCGTCTATTTTCGAAACGAAAAAGGAGTGTAAAAGCTGCAACTTCGTCGCTCAGAAAACGTCTGCGTATATCATTTTCTTCAGGCCATACAGAGTCATCAATCAATGTGCCTTTATGGACCCCTTTATGAGCAGCATGCAGTAGACCGTTCTGAAACGGTATCTCGTGACTTGTTGCACCGCCACCCGGAACCAAACATTTAGCGGCGGTGAGGAAAAACTCTTATTTTCATGCGCCACTTTTGTGGATCAAACAATGACACCTAATGTGAATGCAGACATCCTTACTTTTATCATTGCCGTACATACTCACGTGACTATCAAGTCGGGAGCATAACAAGCGACTCACGACATCTTTTCTATAATTGCAATACATACAGCGTCTTCAGCATTACTGGGGCCACAGGTGCCACCAACCAAGTTTGAATATGTGCGAGATGCTATACGAACATAAAACAAAGACTTGCACCGTAAAACACTTAAACCAGGAAGTTCTTTTCCTGTGCGTTACGCGTCACGCACTTCCGGAATGTCATCTTCCCTCATGTTGACAGATTGAAAAGAAATACAAACTTAACGTTGATTCTACCGTGGTGCGGAATTTAGTTTGCTGTACTGTGACCCCATCTAGCATTTAAGTTCAGGTAAGTAAAAAACGTTTCTGATTTTAAGGTTTCAATACGACTAAAGCTATAGTAAGCGAGTATTTCGACAATATTCCCCTCTACTAACTGTGATTTGAACTGCATATTCGTGACTCTTCATTATGGTTTATCGCAAAAATCAGTTGAGAGGAATCATGTTAAACCAAACAGAAACGCCGAAATATAATCTGAAACCGTTACAACTCTGACTAGGGTTTAAATGTCGAAGTAACGTATGTTTGCGATAGAAGATTAATATTCCGAGGGTCGAAACTTGCTTGTTGCACGCGCTTTCCTGGTGTCAAAATACCCTTCAGTTTTTGGTCTCTCGACGGAGCGCATTTGGAATGCCGCCAGAAATATTTTAACACAAACAACAGCAAACGATATGCTTCAATACAGTTCCTGTTTCATATTGAAATTCCATGTACCAAGTAGGTTTTACGATGGTGAGGTTAGGTCAAATTTGCCATTTTTGAAAAGTGCTGAAACAGTGTTTCTTCTTGCGGCCGGCACAGTCACATTTAAACGGTTTATTTAAAGTTAATTGCTGAATTACAAAGTAAAAGTGTGTGTCTGTTTTGTGACCTGATTTCATTTAGAGATATTATTCCGTTTTTATGTGCGAGCGCGAAGAAAAGGCTCAATTTTCACTAATTTCATACTCGAAAGAGCGCCGATTTAGCGTTTTTCAAACTTTGCCCGATTCTGGAAAAAATAAAAAGCCGTTACAAGTTTTAACGTGACTTTTGAAATTAGTGTACTATAGAGAATATTTGGGCAAAATATGAAGAAATTCAAAAATTCACGACTGTCAACCGATTTTCGAAAATTACAGACATTGGCTCTTAAGTCAAAATTGATTCTGTCTAAATAACCTGGCCAAGCCTTGCAGATAATTTTTTCATTTTCATTACTTTTTCAGCCCTAGGCTACCATTTTCCAGTTTTTCATGCCAATTTAGACCAACATTGCCTTCCCCTTGGCTATGCTTTTCCTGGCCATGAGCCTAATCTTTGCCTGAAATGTGACATGCCAACCTGTGTGCACAACAGGAGCTTTGAAAACATAATTCGATTGTGCATAACACAAACCAACGATCCACAGACAACAGTTATTTCCAGATTGAGGAAGTAAACTGCCGCACATGTTACCCTTTGTTGGTACAACGGATGAAAGAACTGGCTCAGTCATTAATAAAAAGAAATGTGTTATTGAACAGTGTTTCCCAACTATCTGATCTTGAGGCTGATTGTTGTAACAATGAAAATAAAAAAATCGTTACATAAATTTTGTATAAACTTACTATTCATGGACAATTTGAGTTTTTTAACTTGTAAAAGAGAAAGCAATAACTTGAACAACTTCAATCGGCGCGTGATCATTGGCACAAACATTTAACATACCTAACCAAAAAAATTATTTCCAGATACCTTGCATAACAATGACGATCATGGCGATGAAGATGATGACGAAGGGGATTTGTTCAACCAGAAAGCAGACCATGATACAGAAGACTTCGACGAGGACTGTTTAATATCCCACTTCGCGCACCTTTAACCGTATAGTACGAAAATCAAATGTCAAGGTTGAGGGGCCGTCATCAATCCATGGAAAAGGCCTCTGCGACACAAAATGGCTCTTCTAGAAGCCACTCAATTCAAAAAAGGCAATGACCAACAGTCGCAGACCACTTGTGTTGAACGTTAAGTTGTTGACAGTTTATTCCCTTCAAGACGTCTGCTTGCGTCAAAACATGTTTCTCTTTTATCTATTGATTAAGTAGCCGAAGCACTATGTTTTGGGTATCAAAAATTACAAACTGAAAAATATCATTTAACAACACGTCCTGATATGGTAAGAACTTTAAAAAATGCGCCGAAATACAGCTCCGAATCGGCCACCGATCGTCCGCCATATTGACAACAAGATCATTCATTCTTAACTTTCCGCATGCGCAGTAACTGCGAGATCACGTTCTTACGTCACAACGTCTCGACCAATCAGCCGTTTTTAAGCCCTGTCTCAAAGGCCTTGATAATGGATGAAGAATATGACTGTATCATTCTGGGAACAGGACTAAAAGTAAGCTTCTTTATTGAAGTCTAAAAAAATCCCCGAAGTTGTGGTGTAGTTCTATCACTAATAATTCACACCTTTTTTTATGGGCATGACCATCGTGATTTTAAATACTCTTAAATTATTAGAAAACTTTCATCACATCAGTGTAGTTTTAGAAAGGTGCTAACTTAGATTAAAAATACTAAATTAGACTATATACAGTGAAGTTAAAGATACCTAGAAATAAAAATATATATTTGAACTAAATTAAAAATTGATAAAAAGCTATTAATAATTGAAATACAAAAAGCATTAAATAAAAAAGGTGCTAAAAATGCTACACTTAAAATTGACAATGTCAGGTGCATTTCTAATGTATTTGTGTAGATTATTCCAATCTTTCTGTTTTCTGTGTTTACCCCAATTTTTGGTTGCAAAGGGTAGTCTAAGCATGTCTCTGTTTCTTGTGTTATAATCATGAATGTCTCGGTTTGCTAGTAGCTCCGTTGAGTGACCCATAAGGCCATTAATACACCTGTAAACATCTTTACAGAGATGATAAAATCTACATTCTAGGTTGAGCCACTATAAAGTTACGAGGGCATCAGTAGCTGACAAATAGGTGGCCTGTTCAGGATAATTTTTGTGGCCTTGTTCTCCAAAACCTGCAGGTCATTCATAAGAGTCACATTGTTCTTGTCACCCCACACTAAATCAACATAATCAAAAACTGGTAAAACAAGACTGTTATAGAAAAGTTGGTAAGCGGTAAAGGGTAACAAATGCTTGATCCTACGTAAACAGGGTTCGCACAGTCTTGAAAAGTCCTTGAAGTTTCAGGGAAGTCCTTGAAAAGTCCTTAAATTTCTATCCAAGTCCTTGAAAGGTCCTTGAATTTTCTTTTATTTTGAATGCAATGACCTGGGAAGTGTTTTTTGGTGCTTTTTTGTTGTCCAAGACAGGATATGAATCAATTAGCTCAGAGAATTTAAAGGTTATTTACACAAAGTGCTCAATGTTTTATGCAATAATTAACTATCAATTTAAGACAAGTGAACTGAAAAATGTAGAGAAGTTGGTGTTCAGCAAACAGTTCAAGACTTAAAGCCTTATTAGAGTAGACTGAGAATGTGCATTTTTTTAGAATCTGTGAAATTATATTTCTAGTAGGTGGTCCTTGGAAGTCTAATGACATTTTGTGGTCCTTGAAAAGTCCTTGAAAAATGGTTGCAATTTTTTGTATGAACTCTGGTAAAAGACCGGGCTGTTGAATAACTTTAGAAATTACATAATAATTATAATCTACATGATCTGACCATGTGAAATCTGAGGCCAACATACATGTAACTAGCCACTGTACAGCTGTACATATAACTCATAATCAAAAATAAATAAGGACAAAGAGGAAATATTAACTAATTTTCTATTGCTTCCGATTAACATGGATTTGGTCCTTGAAAAAACACTGCATGTCACAGAAGCCTGTTGAGATGATCAGGTGCAGGTATGTTTGTTAATTCATTGTTGAAGGAATTGCTCATGTTTCCTTCACAAAAAAATGTCTTGATCTCTGCCAGTCCATTCTTGTCTTCTTAACTGTGACCTGTGATAAAATTTTCGATCAGCAACTAGAATCCTCTTCTTCACTAAGATTACAACTTATTCAGTTTCTTCATCAGCTTCATTCTGTAATGTTCCATAAATCAGTGGGAGAAAAACAGGATCCGTAATTTACAGTATGGACCGTGAAAGCAAGGCTAGTAAGATGTTTATTATTTGGCTTTCTGTTTTGGGGAACCAGAAACAAGTGCAGGACAAGTGAATTAATGGTTATTTGACAGGCATCAAAAAAAGAATCTTCAGATTGTTTTCAATACTCAAAAAATGCTACTTAACCCATTTGCCTCCAAGCCGCCTGTGACCCCCATGTGGATCCACATCCTTTCTTCCGCTTGTAACATCATCAACTTTAATGGTCAAGGATAACTTTGTCCACTAACTTGTGCATAGTTAAAGAAGAGACCTTTCAAACCATATCAGAATGAGCACAATTCTGTCAATTCTAATCCTAAGATCCTAAAAGCTTTCTCAAAAACTTTCCCCACCAAAATGAAGCCTACTAAATGTCCAGCACAACAAGGAAAAAAATGAGGCAAGAAGATCAAAAAAAGAGGGGCATATGCATGTGCATACTTAAACTTCACATCTAATATTTTGCATCTGCATCAGAATAAGGTCACGAAGTGCACGACCTGTAAACAGCTTTGTGGTAACTTTTACCTCTTTATACATCTACCACGACAGTGACTAGAAAGCTGCTTGACCAGCTTCAAAAATTAATGCATTTTTCTGCAAAACTTCCAGGGGCGAGTGGGTTAAATCAAGCCCAAGAAAATACTTGCCAAAATTCTCCTACCCAAGAAATCCCAAAATCAGAAATTTCAAATCCAAAAAAACTTTTGATCATTTCTGTCACTTGAAATCTGGAGTATATACCCCCTGGGGTAGCTGTGTTGTGAAATTATACTTAATCCATAATCCCAGGGGCATTAAATAATTATATTATTATGTCCAAAAGTGTTTGTCATAGAATGCTCATCTATATATATCTATATGAAGCAGGTTTATTGTACACATTACCAAACATTTTTTCCCAATATTTCAACTCTCAGACTGAGGGCACTGACAGCTCGTAAAGTTCCTTATCCTATCGAGTCAATCTCCATTACAAGTCATTAGAACTTGTTTTCCTTTGCTTGAAGATCTAATCTTTAGAGCTGTAAGTTTTCATCCATGTTGAAGATCCATTGAAGAGAATCACACCCAGTAAAATTCCTTAAAGCTCCACAGATGACAAAAACTGGGATTTAACAACCTAATAGATCAGTAGATTTGATGGAAGCTGCTACTTAATTTCACCGAGAAGAAAGCCACTACAACTATATTTCATGTGGCTGCTCTTTCATGTTTTTTTTTTGTGTGGATACATTTGTACTGATTGTAGTATCATTTATTTATCTGCTTCTTTCTTGGAAACCTTGCATTGTTGAAGAAGTTATATCCTTGTTCAAGTACATGTACAGTTGTAAATCTGCAGTGCATAGATAGTATGCTTAATTAAGCCATTTAGATTGTAGAATGTGAAAAATTCTTTATGTTTTTGACAATCTTGGATCCCAGCTGTCTGTTTACAATGAATAGCAACTGTTTACATTTTTCTCATTTAGGAGAGCTTGTAATGCTGCTAATACTGAGTGGAGTAACAAGGTACCTGACATTCAAACAGATATACGTCTATGGAAGCTTTGTTTACAAGAAAGGTAGGAAAATTTACAAGGTCCCTGCAGATGCAATATGGAACAAAAATTGACCAATTGCAGGGTGAAAACAGAGTTACACTGTAGCCATATAATAAAACTTATTTTGTCCTACCACCCTGTTTGGAAACATGTTGGAATATTGACTTGTTTCCAATGAATAGTACCAGAAAGAATACAACATATGGATCCATTTCTCTAAAATATGATAATAGAAGTTGATCATTCATGCAGGGAGGATTTTCTGTTGACCAAATAGACCAAATGAATATAGATTTTCCATTGACCAAATGCACTATATACGAAGGTAGAATCGTTGTATTTATTACACGTACAATTGAATCTAAAAAGTAAACGTGTCCGTTGGCAATTGGCCTTACAATGTAGAAAATGAACAGAAAGTAACCTAAAACAGCAACAAAATTGACTTAACACTTACACTGTACTTCTATGACAGTCACTTCCTCTGTATTTAGACATTCACATTTTACAGTACAGTCTGGTTTTCTGGTTAACAATTAACTTCTGTTTATCTGCATGGTTGGCAATTTCTGGTTATCAATAAATGGGTTAGCAAAAGGTCCGCTTTAATGAGTCTAACAACTGAACTAAAATAATGCTCGCTATGCGACTTTAAAAGGTTGGCTTGCGTCAATAAGTAATCTGCAGCATTTCAAATTTAAACAAAGTAGGTAACTTAAAGTAAAGCAGTGCACACAGTCATGGCATGCATTTGACTCAAATAGCTGAACGGATGTTGGTCGTGCTATCTTGTTTGGATGCATCTTGGAACATTGACTTCTTCAAGTGGTACCAGAAAGAAAAAAAAAATATGGATCTATTTCTCTATGAACTATAAAATTTAAAAGGTGGTCATTCAGGGAGAATTTTATATTTGAGGCTGATGCCGGCAATCACTTTTCTTTTTTATGGTAAAAGAATTATATGTTCTGAACATGTCACTTTTAATTATTATTTTATATATTCTTAATGTTCCTTCAATTGAAACTAAAAACAAACTTTTACTTTGTTTTTGTTTTGTTTTTTAAAATTGTCTATCACACCCTGTGTGAGGTACATGTAAACTTGTACTTTGTTTTCATTAGTCATACTGTCCTTTATTTTGATGCAACCTTTTTATGTACAGTCGAATCTCCACTAATGGCCACCTCTTCACAACAGCCACCTCTCTACAACGGCCACTTTTTATGGCGGACAGCCGACACATTCATTCTTGTTTAAACCTCTCTACAATTGCCATGGCCACCTCTCTACAACAGTCAATTAAGTCTCTTTTTGGCAGACAGTCCATACATTGACTCTTGTTTAAACCTCTCTACAATGGCCATGGCCACCTCTCTACAACGGTCAAGTCTTTTTTTGGCGGACAGTCCATACATTGACTCTTGTTTAAACCTCTCTACGATGGCCATGGCCACCTCTCTACAACGGTCAAGTCTTTTTGTGGCGGACAGTCCATATATTGACTCTTGTTTAAACCTCTCTACAACGGCCCCCTCTTTTACAATGGCCACTTCCTTCTTTCCCCAAGGTGACCGTTATATAAGGAGAGATTCAACTGTACATGTATTCCCTTGTCAAACTAATATAAAAATTTTGTCAATTCAGTGTCAGGGTCGTACGTTTTTCAACTCGCTAAGTCGTGACATTCAAAACATTGAAAGTGCTGGTTTGTTTGGCAAAAGACTTAGAAAGTTCCGTCTTTCTTAGTTTCATGTACTCTTTGTTGAGCTACATACGTTTTCATTTTTTTTCTTTTTTTTTCGTCCATTTCTCATTCAGTACCCTAAATTCACAAGGTGTACCCTGCATGTATAATCTCAGGAAGCCTATACATAGTTCATGCCACTGGCTTAAATTATTGGCTGCCTTGCCATCACCATTTGATTTTAATGTACAGTTAATGGTTTTAAAATGGCAAAATAATTGAATAAATGAACCTTTTTAAATTTACATATTAAACTTTCAGGAATGTGTTCTCAGTGGGCTTTTTTAGACTGTGATGGAAAGAAAGTTCTTCACATGGACCGACAGAAGTACTACGGTGGAGAGAGTGCATCAATCACCCCCCTGAATGATGTATGTGGGTGTTTGCTTTTTTAAATAAATTTTCAGCTTGATTGGATTCTTCATTTTGTCTTTTTTTGAGTCACGCAGGCCTAGAGACTGGAAGGTTGATCTTATTCCCAAATTTTTAACTTCAGAGTGCAGATCGATGAAGGAACCTTTTTTGCCTTGATTAGTTTTCCTCTGGAGAAAACTTTCAATGCGAAGATTTTCTTTCAAACTTTCCTCAAACAAAGAAATAACACAGTTTTTTGGGTCAAGTTGGGTAGGGAATATACTGACAAGGCTTGGTTTGAGCTCACTGACCACAAAGAAGACCAAATGAGGAGCTTGACTCTTAGCAAAAAAATAATAGGGAGCTTAACCCTTTAACAGACCAATGTTTTTTTGGAGTTTAATCACAGTAGCTGCCCCAGGGGGAGGGGTTACTCCAGATTTCAAGTGACAGGGGTGATTGAATAGGAGCAAAAATCAGGACTCATAAAATCCCTTGGGCTTCCAACAAAACCAAAAAAAATCCCTGGACCAACGCTCTCATGCTGAAATTCCGAGCCATGAAAATTTCCACAACACAGAGACAGTTGAAAAACAGGTTTGGTTTTATGTTATTCATGGAACTACAAGGCCTGGTGTATGCAGGAACTATGACGAATCTTCAGATTGTTTTCAATACCCAAAAAAATCTCTACTTAACCCATTTGCCCCTAAGCCGCCTGTAACCGCCCGTGTGGATCCACATCCTTTCTTCTTCTTGTGACATCATCAGTTTTACTGGTCAAGGATAACTTTGTCCACTAACTTGTGCATAGTTAAAGAAGAGACTTTTCAAACCATACCAGAATGAGCACAATTCAGTCAAGGACACCGGAGAAAATTAGGCAAAAAACCATGTAACATTGACCTGAAAATTTCCACGAAAATGTTGTTCCACTACCCACATACTTTTCCTTTCATCTAATCCTAAGATCTTAAAAGCTTTGTCAATAACTTTCCCCACCAAAATGAAGCCTACTAAATGTCCAGCACAGTAAGGAAAAAAATGAGGCAAGAAGAGCAAAAACAGAGGGGCATTTGCATGTCCATACCCAAACTTCGCAAGCTAATAAAATTATTATTTTGCATCTGGATCAGAAGGCCACGAAGTGCACGACCTGTAAACGGCTTTGTGGTAACTTTTAGCTCTTTATACATGTACCACAACAGTGACCAGAAAGCCACTCGACCAGCTTCAAAACGCGTTTTTCTGCAAAATTTCCAGGGGTGAGTGGGTTAAATCAAGCCCAAATAAATACTTGCCAAAATTCTCCAACCCAAAAAATCCCAAAATGAAAAATTTCAAATCCAAAAAAACTTGTGATCATCCCTGTCACTTGAAATCTGGAGTATATACCCCCTGGGGTAGCTGTGTTGTGAAATTATACTTAATCCATAATCCCAGGGGCATTAAATAATTATATTATAATGTCCAATAGTGTTTTTCATAGAATGCTCATCTATATCTATAATATAAAGGAGGTCTATAGTAGACATTTTACCAAACATTTTTTTCCAATATTTCAACTCTCAGACTGAGGGCACTCAGCTCGCAAAGTTCCTTATCCTATCGAGTCAATCGCCATTACAAAATTAAGTCATTAGAACTTGTTTTCCTTTGCTTGAAGATCTATCTTTAGAGCTGTATTAAGTTATCATCCATGTTGAAGGTCCATTGAAGAGAATCACACCCAGTAAAATTCCTTAAAGCACCACAGATGACAAAAACTGGGATTTAATAACCTAATAGATCAGTAGATTTGATGCAAGTTGCCGCTAAAATTCACCACCACTACAACTATTTCATGTGGCTGCTCTTTCATGTATTTTTTTGGTGTTGATACACTTGTACTGATTGTAGTATCATTTATTTATCTGCTTCTTTCTTGGAAACCTTGCATTGTTGAAGAAGTTATACCCTTCTTCAAGTACATGTACAGCTGTATCTGCAGTGCATAGATAGTACGCTTAAGCCATTTAGATTGTAGAATCTGAAAAATTCTTTATGTTTTTGACAATCTTGGATCCCAGCTGTCTGTTTACAATGAATAGCAACTGTTTACATTTTTCTCATTTAGGAGAGCTTGTAATGTTGCAAATACTGAGTGGAGTAACAAGGTACCTGGAATTCAAACAGATAATTATACGTGTATGGAAGCTTTGTTTACAAGAAAGGCAGTAAAATTTACAAGGTTCCTGCAGATGGGAAAGAAGCCCTGGCCACTGGTCTGATGGGTATATTTGAGAAATGTCAATTGCAAAATATGTTGGTTTTTATCAATTATTTCAAGCCTGGTGACCCTAACACATTTCAAGGTGAGAACAGCCTTAGTTAAAGTGTTATTCTTTAGTTCCTTCAAGTCTTGTTACAATGGGACATAGTAGTAACGTGTACCATATTTCCTTGAATAATTATCTCTCCTTTTATTAATCGCACTCCTGGAATAATCATCCCTCTAAAGACGGAAATAATGTTATTATTATTTAAAATAAGTGCCTCCCTCAAATAATGTCCCTCACCCCTCTCGCCATCTTCTCTTTCTTTTACCCCTCCCCCCTGTCAAGTTGAAGTGGAGTCTGATCCAGCAAAACTCGTCATGGAAATTGACATTGAAAGCTGTTCCAAAAAAGCCTATGTTCAGTTCAGTTTAATCTATAATTATTTATGGTCAATTTTTGATTTAATGGGATGATAAAGCAAAATATTTAGGGCAGGACTTGAGTGAGTAATACATGTATTTGAAATAATCGCTTCCGTCAAATAACTGCCTTCCCTTAAATAATCGCCCCCTTTTTGTGCAAAAGAAATAATAATCACCCTGGGCTATTTTTCAAGGAAATACGGTTTGTGTTTGTGCAGCTTCTGTCCAAGTTGTACAATTTTGCAAGAAGGTCTCCAGAGTAACAGAAGAAGCTCTGGGAAAAAGAAGTGAGTTACATGGATAGCTTGTTCAATGGCTGAAGTAATAAGTCGTTTCTTTGTTAAAAGCTGTTGTTACATGCATGTAGATGGATTTCAAAAACCTTGATACTGTCCTTGTCTAGTCTTACATAAGTAACCATTATTCATTCGAAATATTTTGGTTTTTCTGATAAGCTCCAAACCCTTGGATAATAGGCCATTTCCGAGTTCCAAAAACCCTCACTTTCAAAATGAGGCCAAGTGCACACCCTTCTTGTGAAAGTGAGTTTTACTTGCATGAGAATGAAAAACCATTTCCATATCAAAGGCTGAGCACTTAACCTCATTCTGATACAGAGGCCCCAGAGAACTCGGAAATGGCCTATTCTCCATTATAATGAACAACCAAAACGGTTTTTGCTCAGTAACATCTATCGAAAGACTTCATACTCTGACGGCAGAGGCTACTTTTCACACCAGTTCACAACACAAAAATGTAACCTCTGTTCGCAGCAGAGGCTATCCAAAGACGAAAAGCAGAGTTCTGACGAAAATTGAACAAAAGAAATGCAGAAATACGTTAAAAATATTGCTATATGAATGTCATCATGTTTTCATGAAGTCTACGAGATTAATTGGGCTTTCGTATAATATGAAGAATTATGCAGATCTGGGAGCTTGTTATCGGTAATATCCTCCTTGATCTGTGTAATTCTTCACATCATACCTAGCCTCATTCAAGAGGCATCGTGACGTCATGGTTTACATTTTTGCTCATCAGCATACCAGTGAACCCATAGAAAATGTAGCCGAATAGGTTCAATTAGGTTCAAAAACTAAACAAGCTGGCTTTTTTATGCTGTGTGTGCAAGTGTCAGCTCTTTGCAATAAGTATCAAGGAAAATAGCAGCAATTAAAACTGCAAAATTACTGGGTGGCAAAACATTAATGAGCACATATATTCTTTGTAAATTTGAAAAACAATTTCTCCAGAACTATTTGGTATATCTGATCAGGCTCAAATTTTTAGAGATAGCTGAAATTGTTATTCTCTTTCATTTTATTAGCTTCATCAGGTAATAATAAGCCCATGCTAATGAGGCAAAAAATGTAAACAAGGATTCACCTATAATTGTTAAGTACCCTGCGACCAGGGTTTCAGCATTGTTTTTATTTAAAATGAAAACAAGTGGACTGAGGCCTCTTTTTAATCACCCTTGTTGGCCTTTTGCAGTGAGGTGAATCATTGATTTGAAGAAGCCAAGAATTTCCGTTCTTCATTCATTGGACAAACTCAAGCAGCCCAAGCTCATCGTCTTGCTTTGCAACAGGTGAGGCATGAGAAACAAAAATGCACTTAATTTGAGTGACAATGTATTTAACACGAAAGTACTATTTGGGAACACTATTTATACGTCTCCTTCTGGAGATGGGACTGCTATTTTATGTGGTCTTCTGAGCCACGCCAAGGTCTAGCTACTTGCAGTGCAAAGTAAGGTAGTACCTTCATTTCTCAGTTATTTAAGACCTTAAGTGTTGGTCCGACTCCGGAAATTGAACCCGCGACCTCCCGCTCTGCAGTCAAGTGCTGTAGTGTCTAAGCAATCCTGTTGTGGTTACAAAAGATGCACGGGCTGCTAATTCTGTCATGGTTAAGAAAGGTGCACAAGTCGTAAGTGAAAGTAGCCCGTGACTCTGCTCCCCCTACCCCCTCATTGGGAAATAGGCCACTGGAGCAGAGTCTCTGCAGAGCTCCCACCCACACCAGTCCGCTCACACAGGGGCCGATAAAAGTCTAATGCTTTAAAGTACATGATTATATATACAACCCAAAGGTTTGTTTACCTTCCATTTGGGAGGTTCTTTGGTGTTCTTTGAGGCAGAGCCTAGTTTCAGTGTTAAAGTGATTAGTGATTTGTGTCTTACGCAGCCTCAGAATAGGCAGGATGAGCCAAATAGTAATACATCTGATTGCTATCGAGCACATTGCCTTGAATTACAATGAACTATTTTCGTTTTATTTGCGAGTTTGCCCTCATTTTATTTCGCGGGTCTCCTTAAGGGGGTTGTCTGGTTAAAAGCATTATTTTTCATTGATTTCCACCCTTTTTCTTAAACATCTAGCCAAGATTTCATTCAATCAAAAAATGACTCTTTTAAGTTACAGTCCTTAGTTCAATGATTGTTTGTGAATTTTTGGATGATTTTTCAAGTGTTTTTAATGTGTAAAATTTAGGAGGGGAGATGTTTGAAATTTGGAGAAAAAGGGAAAATATTGGATTTGGGGGAATTGAAATAATATTATGAGGTGAATAATATTACATGTAGTTGAAAATTACCAGATAGTCCACCACCACAACAAGGTCCCTCTGATTCCATTAGCACACTAACTGGTTTATGTGTATCTAACCTATTCTACCCTCATATATTTCCTTCCCAAATCAACATCATTTCCCACAAGTTTTAACTGACTCCCCGCTTAACAAATGATGGTTATGAAACCTTGAGATTACATTGATAAGCTGAAGGACTAATAGTGAGTTTTAGAACCTTTCCAATGACTTTTGTCTATAGATGCTTGTGGTTTTACTTTGCCCTTATGTAACATAAATCCTCCATAAGACAGTCTTATTTCTCAGTCAAATTTCAGAACACTGTAGTATGGTAGTATTGCACAGGCTTGTTTTTGTTGATTGATATGGTACTATTTTCAACTTTGGCTGATATAAAATGATAAGGTGTATGTGGAATTCCATAGCCTGCAAGCAAGAAAATTAGCTGTAGGGAAATATTTCTTCTCCATGCAGATGGTCTGTTTGGATTCGCTTTAATTAGTGGGATTGCTTATATGACGATTAGAACAGGCATTTAAAATAGTTTCAGTCCACACTAAATCCAGATCTGGAGGTCTGGGGTTCATTAGCCTCGCCCAACTCTTTGTTTCCTTTTCCTTAGACAAGGAACTTTACTCCACTTTGTCTCTATTCACCCACGGCAGGTGTATTTAACAATTATTCCTCGAGCCCAAATTGGCTCTGAGTCAATAACCCATGAGGCCGAAGGCTGAATGGGCTATTGATTCAGAGGCCATGAGGGCTAGAGGAATAATAAATTATTGTTTTAGTAAAATCCAACTAGTTGCTCAAAAATATCAAGAATAAAAAAACTTTAGCTAGTTAAAGCTAGACTTTAATCCTTTTTTGCCACCAAAAAGCCCGCGTTTTTCGCTACTAGTGGGTATAACATATAGCCTAGTAGTAGCTCAACCAATCAGAATGCAGCATTGATGATAGACCACTAGCTGGATTTTGCTAAAAATGAGTGTCTGCCACATACTGCTGTGAGGTAACCCTACGATGAACTAGCATCCCTCTAGAGGAGTGAGGAAGGTAGCAAGAAAATACTAAGGAAACTTGTTTATACCAGGGTCGTTTGGACTTTTGGCTCGTGTGTGTCTTTACCTTTACCTTTTTTACACTTCAAGATTATGGAGTATAGACTTTCTCATCTGCCTTGGCAATTGGTTTACATTTTTTTGTGTTACTTCAGTCTGTTTTAGTTTCAAGAGCAATGACTGTAAGGAGAAATCTGAAGGCACTGTACAAAAGCTTCAAAAGATTATCATTGCTACAAACTCTGCTGGCACCAAAACTGAATCAGCTGCCGCCACTGTAAACGATAATACAAATGAGACTTCAAATGATGGAGTAGTGCGAGCACTAGGAAATGAGTACGTATTACAAAGCAATTTCTTTTGTTATTTATGTCAGTTTAACAACGTCTTCCCTGCGACTACCAGGAAAGGTGGGTCTGATTAAACTGTAGAAAGTACTTCTCAGATGTTATGAATAATTCATGAAAGGAAACAAAATAGAAAATCACTGACTTAAAAGTAAGGCTATAAAATAACAGTTATCATAAAAATTGTACACAATTTAGTTTACAATATCTAAGTATGACCACTCAAAACAATGAATCTTTTCATCCACGGACTCAAAAAGTCAAAACCACCTTGTACAGCGTAAGAAACGGTACTAAAAGAAAGTTCTGTTTAGTAGTTTTCATATGAATGGTCACACTAGCGGATTTTATATACGATCTCAAAAGTTAGAACCACCTTGTATGGCATATCATCATCATCATCATGACTTTATTAAAGTGTCAAAATAAATTATGGTAATTAGCCGAGGGTAAAAAACCCTCTACTAATTGGGGACAGTGAAATAAACAGTACCTCAGGAAGGTACTGCTTTGTAGCTTTTATTTGAATGTTTACAATTTAGGATTTCATCCACAATCTCATAAGTTAGAATTTCCTTGTACAGCATAATAAACTGTACCACAGGAAGCTACTGTTCAGTAGCTTTCATTTGAATGGTCACACTAGAGGACTTTATACATTATCTTAAAAGTTAGAACCGCACCTTGTGTGGCATAATAAATAGTACCACAGGAAGTTACTGCTTTGTAGCTTTCACTTGAATGGTCACACTTTGCCATCAGATCCACAGAACCTACGATACAATGCGTGAGAAAAAAAGCTTTAAAAACAAACCCAATGCATCTCATTTTCCTTTTCTTCACTCATATACTCCTCCGTATTCCATTTGATATTGTTGTTATTCATTCTTTTTTTGATGCTTTGTCGTTAGGCTTGATTCATTATCAATCATCACAAAAGCGTCTCTGGAAAAGGCTAAAGACAACACTCAACAGATTGAAAAGTAAGGCTTGCTATATTTTGAAAGTGGTTCAATTTGCCAATAACAGCTGTTTGTTTTTTATTTTATGTTGTTTTTAATTGTTCATTAATTTATTCAGTTATCATCTCTTTTCTATAGTGTGATCACGGGTTTTATAAACCTTTACACGTCAATCAATGATCATTTGGCAAAAAAAGCTAAAGAGTAAGTGTACACTTCTGATCTTCACTCTTACACGTGTACATGTTTTGTTCCAAAATAATGAAAAATATACAATTGAATTAAATTTCCATTATTTACCCTCGGCAGTGTTTTTATCGCTAAGCATAGTGGGGCCGAGCAAATGCCTGAAACGAATAATTCAAACGAAAGTAAACAGAGCTAAGAATCCCAAATGGCCGGAGGCAAACCAGCTGGCTATTTGCAAGCATGGTCGAGGATTTGAATTTGGGACAACCGAGAACAAATCCACCAAACGGGCAGGGCGAGACTTAAACTCGGGGCCTCCGAATTACAAGTCCAGCAGAGCTCCAACCGCTCGGCCATGCTGTCTCCCGGACAGGAGAAAAGACAAAGTTCCCGACGGCAACGCCATTCTAAAGAACACATGTCTCCTGAGTCATTGTTTATTTTATAAATCTCTTTGCAGTGGCATATTAATCTTGTCAAGTCAATTGATAAAACTCCATATGTTTTCCTGCCCACCTAAACAGCTTTATGGTTTCTTAGAATAGAATACAAAACTTTGTTAATGTGTCGGAGCCGTACAGCTTGGGAACAACCCCATACTAATTTGGGGACACAATTTATAATTAAATAACTGGAATTATCTATGAAATATAAAAGTAAAAAAATATTTAACTACGCATAATATATTATACTCTAATGATAATCTAAAATAACTCAGAGAGAAATGTAAAATTAAATGGTTATGATGTGGAGAGAGAACAGCTCTTGCATCCATCATCTATCATTGAGCTTATATCGTTTCTACGAATTCTGCTTTTAAAGATGTTCAGAGTTTTCGCTGATGTAAAACTAACCAAGTTATACTTCGTAAGAATTCATCTTTTCCGGCGTAGCATTTCTAGTGCACAATAAGTGAGAGTTTTATGACCAAAGAAGGTTTAATTGAACCCAATTTAAGCGGTTTTTAATTTTTGTTCAACAGACTAGAAGAAACAATGACCAGGGAGTCGCAAAACTAGCGGCTGTTGTGGAAAGGCCAGACGCAGCCCTGATGCGCCAATGCTGGCATCAGTGTAGTGCAGTCATTGATTAACATTGCTCCAATAAATTTTGCAATGTAATTACTTACTCCCTGTGTGAATGATTCCAGTTTCCTGTCACGAAACCGCCTCCGAGCCAGTGACCCTCACTCAGTCCAGCCACAGGCCAACCATGCTGTTCACAATCACAGACTATCCAGCTTATGAGTTGATCCTCAACTCCACCTGGAGGCGTGAACAGCATGAACAATGAAGAGCATTATGGGAATACTACTGCTCTGATCAACTTTTCAAGTTTAGAACAACAGAGTGTTGTGAAAACGTAGTGTTCTACTCTGTAATTGTTTCAATTTTTAGAGGGAAAGGTTGTGGGTTTACACTGTTAGATCCAACACTTAATTGTATTATCTTAACCCACGTTTAAAAGGTTTTTAAAAAGGCTTTTTGATAGTGGATAGTGCGCTTAGCGTATCCAGCTAGTTTACAAGCACTCCATTCAAATACATAGAAACAAATAATTCAAATACAACATAACAGGATTAAAAACCCCAACTGGCCGGAGGCAACCAGTTGACTTTTTACAAGCGTTGGCAAGGATTTCAACTCGGGACAACCGAGAACAAATCCAGCAAGTCGCCAGAGCGGGACGTGAACCCGGCACCACTCAGCCACGCTTCCTTCTTTCTTAGCTCGATAGCAACGGCCCAATTATGTTAGTATTATCCCCATGTTGCATTGTTAGAGTAGCTTTTCCCGCGCTATTATTGGTTGTATTTGCTTTTCCCGCGTTTTTATTGGTTATATTTGCTTTTCCCCCGCTTTTATTGGTTATGTGCCTCTGTAATTGCACGTAGTCGTGATTGTTTCTTGTCTGTCTCTTCTGAGATTTGAGGGAACATTGCATTGATCTTGCTTAATAATTGTGAAGAGTGTGTAAACTCTTCTTTTTTGACTGATACACTTAAAGACTTGTAGCTTGAAGGGGGATTTTACTGCAATTAAACCGATGTCCGATTTTTTAACACTTAAGAAGGCAAAACGTCACGAATTTGTCATTATAATCTTTGCATAAGTAGTGTAATATATCAGCACAAACATGAAAACTTACAAAAGTTTAAAGCAATAATTTGAATTGATATGGTCTTATTCCATGCAAATCATTATAACTTGGTTGTTGCCGGAATGTTGGCTGGCCGTCAGCCTAAAGTCGCGTCTGTTTATCAAAGCTACTGTAGGCTTTCTGTAAGCCAGTGTTTAATAACCAGACCTTACAAAAAGGGATTATACGTTCCTTGTCATCATTACAATTAAGTTCCATATCATTGCTTTCAGTGATACTTAACATATGCATTAGTTTAGATACACAAAACGATAAATTTATTTGAAGAAGTGGATTTTATTTGGGTCCAGTGTAATTATATAAAATGTATTTTCTGTACACATGTATTCACTAAAGGTACCAAACAATTACGGGGTTTAATTTCCCTGTTTTTTTTTCTTCGTTGCTGAACCTCTCAGTATATAACAGCTGATATGTTTGTAATAACACATAAGGTTTTCTAAGAGTCCACGGTTTTCTGTTTCAGTTACTCACAGTACTATTGCTCTGATTTGTTTTCATACAACATAATATTAACTCGCCTAAAAAATAAAAAAATTGTTTGCTTTGAGTGTGTATACCTAATTCAGTATAGAACCTTACCATATTTCTGGGGTTTCAAGTGCCCAATAAGGTCTCTTAGGCTCTTACACTGTCCTAGGCCTGTTGGGGATACAATTGTAATAACTCGTTAAAACAAAACTCACAGCGAAATCTGGACAAGACACAGTCAAATAACATCACCTGTCAATCAAAGTGTTTTGCTTTCTACCTTCTCCCCTGTTACCCTTTGTACTAGAAAATATACATATTTAAAAAAAAGCCAAATGAATGAATGGAGTTAAACAGTGATAAGCCTTCTTATATCTTATAGCTTGCCATTTTTGGGGACACGGCTATATTGTTTACTCGCCCAAAATTTAAGTTATTCACGTAGCGAAGGTTAATAATTTTGTCGCGCAGCGCGCGTATCGCCCGTGGATCATAGAAGCCTGCAAACTCGGGTAGCTCATTTATATTTTCATTAAACATTGTGTTCTTATTGGCTATGCGCCACAAAGTTTCAGGTTTTTCTTGGTAGGACCCTTTTTGGTCAAAAGGGGCCTTCGTTAACTTAGTTATCTGCTACCAGATTACTGACTAATCCGTGAGTGTCCCGCGCAATGCATGATTTCCAAGAGCAATAACAAACTGTATTCCATGCGATGCTGTGTTTGCCCGTATTTTCTTCAAAACAACGCATAATAAAGCAATTATTAGTTTCGGGTTTTTCGAGCAGGTGACACTATAGTCACGTGGTAAAACTGTTCCATGACGTCATAAACCAATTAGCAAGTTTAAATGTAATTCGTATAAGGATAACCTATCGCGCTTAACCAATTCTGGTCTCCTTCACAGCTGGCCGTCAGATGCCCTTAAGTAGAGCCATTCGAGCCATTTTCTAGTCTTTACCTCGCTTAAAAGGATCCAAACCACCCGAAACTTTGCATACCAGTCGAGTATTGCGCTGGCTGCTGTTCCCGATGCTAAAAAATAGCTTGCGAAGCTCGGGCATGTGTAGAAGACAAAATCTGGCGAAAAAAAAAGTTCCACTGTCCGCTCAAGGTTTACCTTTCGTCCCCGCTCCCTCCCCTCCCCTACTTCTTTTTGTTTTCTATAACTTTTCTTTTTTACGTTTTCCCCAGGCCCAGGCCCTTTCGACTGAATTGCCCTTATTTGGGTATGATTTGAAAGTCATCTTTACCCCGGGGTGGGTACTTCCTTATATGGCCTATACGGGGATGTGCCGCTGGAGAGGGTGTGGTTTTTGTCCTTTTTGTCCTAAATAGGGTATACAATTTCGCCCAAGACTGTCCTATGCGGGGTAACAAAACTGCAGGATTTGTCCTGAACAGGGTATGTATTTTAGGAATTTTTCGACCTAAACAGGGTCAGGGTCTGAAACCCTCAGCGGCTCACCTCTATCCAAATTAGCTCATTCTGTTTTGTATTGCTCGAGTCACCCCCCCCTCCCCCCCCCCGCCACCTGGGTCTTTCCTCTGCACAAGTAAGTAAGGTAACACTACCTTTTATCTGTGTCTATCAGTGACTTTTATTATATTTGTGAGCAGTTATCACATTTGCCTTGAACGGGCCAAGGCCAAACATACATACATACATATCCTTTATTTAAACACGATATGGTTTAAAGCTCAAAGCTTGTGGGGTCGTGTAAAAATGATTACTAATGGATAAAACTGTATAAATACCAAAAAGTTAAAATGAATTTACATTAGTTACTTCAAAGTAAATTGACTATAGCATTTAAAACAAAACAAAAAAAGGAAATAGTTAAAAGCATTTAAAATCTTGGTATTGCCTGGACAACGACTTGACCGACTGTCCGCTAAAATCAAGTTCCTTAAAATAATTATCCTTTGTACTAGAGAATATACATATTTTAAAAAAAGCCAAATGAATGCATGGAGTTAAACAGTGATAAGCCTTCTTATATCTTATAGCTTGCCATTTTTGGGGACACGGCTATATTGTTTACTCGCCCAAAATTTAAGTTATTCACGTAGCGGAGGTTAATAATTTTGTCGCGCAGCGCAGCGCGCGTATCGCCCGTGGATCATAGAAGCCTGCAAACTCGGGCAGCTCATTTATATTTTCATTAAACATTGTGTTCTTATTGGCTACGAACCTACAGTTAGTTTTGGAAATCATCGCAACTTAGTTATCTGCTAGCAGATTACTGACTAATCCGTGAGTGTCCCGCGCAATGCATGATTTCCAAGAGCAATAACAAACTGTATTCCATGCGATGCTGTGTTTGCCCCTACAACGATTTTCTTCAAAACAACGTATAATAAAGAAATTATTAGTTTCCGGTTTTTCGAGCAGGTGACACTATAATCACATGTTAAAACTGCTCCATGACGTCTTAAACCAATTAGCAAGTTTAAATGAATTCGTATAAGGATAACCTATCGCGATTAACCAATTCTGGTCTCCTTCGATCACAGCTGTCCGTCAGATGCCCTTAAGTAGAGCCATTCGAGCCATTTTCTAGTCTTTATCTCTCTTAAAAGGACCCAAACTACCCGAAACTGTGCATACCAGTCGAGTATTAAGCTGGCTGCTGTTCCCGATGCTTAATAATAGCTTGCGAAGCTCTGGCATGTGTAGAAGACAAAATCTGGCGAAAAAAAAAGTTTCACTGTCTGCTCAAGTTTTACCTTTCGTCCCCCCCCCCCTCCCCTCCCCTCCTCTACTTTTTTGTTTCTATAACTTTTCTTTTTTACGTTTTCCCCAGGCCCAGGCCCTTTCAACTAAATTGCGCTTATTTGGGTATGACTTGAAAGTTATCTCCCACACACGCTTTCCCGCGGTGGGTACTCCCTTATATGTCCTACACAGGGACGTGCCGCTGGACAGGGTGTGGTTTTGTCCTTTCTGTCCTAAACAGGATATACAATTTCGCCCAAGACTGTCCTAAGCAGGGTAACAAAATTGAGGCTTTTGTCCTAAACAGGGTTTGTATTGTTTGAAACTCTCAACGGCTCACCTCTACCCAAATTAGCTCATTCTGTCTTGTATTGGTCGAGTCCCCCCCCCCCCCTCCTCCCTGGGTCTTTCCTCTGCACAAGTAAGTAAGGTAATATTACCTTTTATTTGTGTCTATAAGTGACTTTTATTACATTTGTGACCAGTTATTACAGTTTGCCTTCAATAGGCCACAGCCAAACGTCGAACTTTTCATGACAAGAACCAAACACTAATTCGGATCGAACTAAATTCAGTTAAGATCGTCTGTTGGGTCAGACGTCGAAAAATCAACTAACGTCGGACCAATCAACTAAATCAGATGAGTGATTAATTTTCTCCCGAATGAGGCTAAATATACATACCATACGAACTTTAAATTTATTAGTTGGCTTGTTACATGTGAAGATTGACGTTTGTCGCGGAGATCTTCAGATGTTCCATCCGTCTGAAGCCGACGCGAATAGAACGTGTTAAACGATCCACACTCATTCAGACGTCGATTTTTTAATGAACTTAACTCGCTAATGAAAAGTTCGAAGTTCGGCCTAGGCCCTAGAAAGTCTTCCTCACTGTGTATCGTTTGCCGACAAGACGATCTAAGTTGTGAAGGGAGGGGTGACTGAGTTGGCCGTACAGTAAAAAATTACCAGAGGTCGAGACCTTATAGCAAGCTAACTAGCCGAGCTAACTAAATTGGAGACACTGAATTAAGTCCTTATATGTATTTATACATGAGTAAACAACTAAACTATGTGACAGGAAAAGGGCTCCCAGTTGAGGCCAAAGTTACCACAAACTTTCAGATAAAAGTGTCGAAAAGAGAAATCAGAAAACTTTGATGTTAAAAACACCGTCAGGAACGCGAATAAGCCCGCGGCTATGAAAAAGGAATCCTATGCATACAGGAGCCCATAACGAGTTATGGGCTCCTGATGCATATCAAAAAGACGAGTAAATGTAAAACTACAACATACTTTAAAAACTGGTTGAACCTAGTAACTGAATACATTGGGGAATCTGACTCCAGTTTTAGAATGGAGGCCTTTCTAGACAATAACTTTACACAATCTACCAATAGGATAAAAACTACAACTATATAAATGATAAAAGCATAAAAAACTAAATCAAATTGCCAATAGGCACGTCTAAAGTGCCTCTGTCACATATGGTATAACAATGGTAATAAAAATTTACTACTGACTCCTGATGTTCTTCAGGTGACTAATGAACTGAAAAAAAAAATGAAAGTTGCAATTGCACAAGCTGTACACGCGACTAGTCGTAAAATAAGCCACGAAAATTTATCTTTGAACTACGAAAAGATTTAACTTAATATTATTGTCCCAGTTAGCCAAACAAATCCACACTTAATTCAAGTTAACATTTCATTTCAATTTTTTTTGCCTATTCTCGAAATATAGACACCCAGGAAAGCTTCATTGTGCTTTTATCCACCACAACAGTTAGAAAGCTTATTTCCGTTGAAGGAGGTGAAACCCTCTCTCGATGATCGCTACATACTAAATGACATTCTCGCTAAAACTCGTGATAGAATGACGACGACTTTCCGATTTTCCCGGTTTGCCCGCGCACACTACTCAGTAGTGGGAAAATCTCGTTCTCGTCCTCTGGTAGAAAACAAGGTACGCGAATAATCCTCGACCATGAAAGAGCAATTCTACGCATATCAAAAAGACGAGTAAATTTAAACTACAATATGTTTTAAAAATTTTAAAAACTGATTAAACCTTGTAACTGAATACATTGGGGAATCTGACTCCAGTATATAGAATGAAGGCCTTTCTAGACAGTAATTTTAAACAATCTACCAATAAAATAAAAACTACAACTATGTAAATAATAAAAGCCTAAAAACTATATTAAATTGCCAATATACACGTCACAAGTGCCTCTGTCTCATATGGTATAACAATGGAAATAAAAACTTACTACTGATTCCTGATATTCTTTAGGTGACTATGGAACAAGTTCCAAGTGTACAAAATGTGCACACGACTAGTCGTGAAATAAGCTAAGAAAATTACACTAATCTTTGGACTACGAATAAATTTAACTTATTATTATTACTGCTTAGTATCTGGAAAATCTCATTCTCGTTGTCGTTCGTTGTCGTCTAACAAGAGCATCATTGTGTCTTCCTCATTTAGAGTTCCAACCTTGAGAGGAACGCTCCACTTCTTGTGACAGAAAGAAACTGAGTTCAGCTTCAGATAAATAGGAACTGAATTACCTGCATGCTACACCTGTAAAACACAAACAGAAAAAAGCAACGTTAGAAAGCAAGCAGAAGTAAAGGATACTGATTTTCTGTCAATAGAGTCTGTACGACGGACACCTCTGTAAAACTCTTAACGTACACCTAGAGTTGGTCGCCGCCTTTCTCTACTGCCTTTACTTGACTCTCTAAAAGACGAGCATCTCTCTACGACGAACACTTTATGCCGGTCCGAAAAATTCTCCGTCTCAAGGGAGTTGACAGTAAATACAATATTTTTAAGACGTCCTTAAAAATCTCTTAGAGCAATGGGCAACTAACCTTCGTAGCAAGCGTTTCCCTGCAATTTCGGAGCAAAGAACGAGGAACGAGAGTCAAATACCGCTTGAAAAATGGCGCGAGTAAAAAAGGTAAGGTCTCCCACGACCAAAACCTAAAATCCTGTTCCTCGGTCTTTCTTTGCTCCAAAACCAAACGGGGGGAGGGGTAACATTTACACTCGCTCTGAGACGGACACTTTTGGGACTTATCAGAGCAGTAAAGGAAGACAGGGACCAACTCAAGGTGTCCGTCTTATAGAGAGTCAAATAAGGGCAGTAAAGGAAGACAGGGACCAACTCTAGGTGTCCGTCTTATTGAGACGTCCGTTAATAGAAAGTCGACTGCACTGATTTCTGCCAGTACAATTCTCTATTAACGGACACCTTGAGTTGTTCCTGCCATTTTTTACTTCCCTTATTTGACTCTTTTTAAGACGGACACAACGTCAGTCCCAGATCTCCGTCTTAAGGAGATTTGACTGTATACTAAAGATTCAAATCAGCTACTGTAAGCAGGCTTAAAAGAGTGCAAAAATTTCGTCGCCTCAAATCACAGCCCATACTTTTTAAAGCTTCCACACCGGAATGGTGCGAACAACTTGATTCCCAACCGGAATTTCTGGTTTTCCAATTTAGGTAAGTACCGCTAAAGACTCTTTTAAGTGACCACTTTCCGTAAGCGACCGGAAATTTGATCTTGGCTTTTTGGGTTCTACTATGAGTTTCAATGAAGCGAAATCAACAGGGTTTACTAGAACTTTGAAATGTCAGGGCCCACAACCTGACGTGTACCGTGCAACTCCCATACTTGACAGCCATATTGCCCTATGCAACGGCGTTTCACAGATCAACTTATTTTTAGCATCATTTTTGAGCACTTTTTCCCGCGATAATGGAGGCACCATGTCGTATGCGTGCGCATCCATAATATTGTAATTACAGAAACAAGAAAGAATTAAAATACTTTCAAAACATCCGAAACACTATTTTTCAGTCTCCAGATTCTGATAACTAATTTCTAAGACTTATTTGATATTCAAAATTCGCGGTAAAATCGATCTCAAAGTAAACTGGTCTGTGAAAATGCCGTTTCATTGGCACAAGGGAGTTGCTCCCTCTTTGTTTTGGGATCCTGGAAATGTAAAGAAATCAAGAGACTTGAGAGAAATGTTTTCGTGTCATGACAAATTCAAAGTCGTTTTTGGAGAACTTGACCTGTGATATGCAGCAGATTGATGCTAAATGGCACCGGTTGAGTTTAACAGAGTTTATATAGCCTCCTGTGTGGAACCTTCCAAGGAGAAAATTGATTTGCGACTTCCTCTTTTTCTCCGAACACCGGACCGGATATCATGAGTGTCGACGTGATTTGGAGTAAAGTATTGCAGGTGTACGTGCGCTGTCATTTTCGGGGAGCCAGGCTCTAACCTTGTTGCCTGGCGTTGGCAGGTTCCGCTGGATCCGTTGTCCCCAGTCCTTTAATGTTACCCCAGGTACAGATCGCCCCATGTAAGGGAATCCAGGACAATTTTGCCTGTGAAATCCATGATCAAGAGCTTTGAAATCTGGAATCTCAAGTTCAACCATCAGAGACTGGAATTCAGTGCCTGGAATCCGGAATCCATGACGTGGAATCTAAATGCAAGATAATCTTAATTGGATTCCCTTACATTTGAGCGGAGTACGCGTGCGCATAACAAGGGAAATATTTTTCGGCACTTCAATTGCTGGCTTCAATTTCCTCTTGAAAACTAACGTTCTCTCCTCATAGATTATTTGTTTTTCTTACTTCCACTGTCTTTCTCCAACTCCATCATGAGGTCAGTTGCCAATTCGCCGGATGCTACTTCAGTCGCAATGTTGATTGTATGTGTTCACCGTAAATGTTCTAATAAACGCCTGCGGAGTGTTTATTTAATTTTGAGGGTTCAAGAGGGGGGCAAATATCAACATCGGTGTCAGAATCCTGGCTTAGGATCATTTTTGTCCTCGTTAATCGCTCTTTACTTTGACCATAACATTGAATAAGATACAATGTGCTAAACCCTATTAATTAGCAAGAAATTGAGTAAATTTAAATGATTTTGCGCTTTTTTACCAGCTCCTAGTGTTTTGGAGTATTTTAGAGGGGAGAGGGGGGCGTCTGTAAGACTGGGGGTGGGGAGGGGGGGCGTCTGTAAGACAGGGGGTTTTTATTAGAGAGGGGCGTGGAGGGGCGTCTAATACAGAGTTAACTTTGAGGAGGGGTGTTTCTTAAATAATAGGCTTTCGAATGGGAAGGTAAAGGAGATCTCGCGCCCAAATTTCGTTTACCTTCTCATTCGAACGTTTGCAACGCAGGCTAGCAGGTAACTGGGAAAGTAGCGGGGTTATCAAAGAAAACTCACAAGTCTTTCGATTTTGCAGCGATAAGTGAATGTAGAAAGCTAAACCGCTGAAACAACAAAACTGCCTGACAACCGTTAAAACGGAAAACATGCCATCTCGGGTAACTCAGCTACTTATGCGCATGCGTTGAAGCCTGTGGAAAGAGCAATAGAGGCCAAAACATTTGTTGAAAGGTCGAGAAATAAATGACAACTTTGTGCTGCAAAACTAGAAAAAATTGTTCATTATGGAAGCAATTTTGTATTTTCAAAGGACCCTGGGAAGGAAGCCGTGTTTTCCGAAGTATTGGTAACAACAATTATAATATTGCCGACCGTAAAATCAGCCTCGCATCTTTTGCTCGATATTTTAATTTATAGCTGATTAGATCCTTTATATATTAGGATCCAGCCCTGCTATTTTGTAACATTGGTCCTTGCAGCCAAAAAAAGAATTCAAGCTATTTTTTTTTAAGTGGAAGAAACTGATGCTCGTAATGACGAATAGTTACGCGGAAAATTACGCTAGCCCAGTCTATATCAAAGCGTACCCCCTAGAAACACTAGCTGTTGAATAAAGGTAAGTCGAATGCACTATAATATGTTTATTGAATTATAGAACAGGATAAATGACTCAGTTAGGGCCAAAGTCATCACAAACTTTCAGAAAATACTGGGTGTCAGCAATAGAAACCTGTACAGAAAACTGAGTGATGGTAAAAACAACCTCCGAAAATAATTCTCGGTTATGAAATACCAATCACCCTAGTTTTTTACGCATTTAAAATATTAGACGAGTAAATGTAAAACTACAACATATCAAAAATATTAAACCTTGTAACTGAAGAGGAAATTTGGCTCCACTATAAGAATGAAGACCTTTCTAGACAGTAACTTTGAACAGTCTCCCGCCAGAAATAAAACTCAGTACAACTATGTCAATAATAAAAGCGTAAAAGCTACATGAAATTGCCAATAGACACGTCTAAAGTGCCCTATCAACGGTATAACAATGGATGTATAGAGTGACTACTGATTCCTGAAGTTTTAGAAAAAACGTACGCGAATAATCCTCGGCTATATATGAAATAGCCATCCTACGCATAGACGAGTAAATGTAAAACTTCAACATAATAAACTGATTAAACCTTGGTTAGTAACTGAGTAGGGAATATGACTCCAGTATTAGACAATAACTTTCCAGTAGACCTGCACCGTTCTAAACCTCTTATTTTACTGGTCCCCTTTAACCTGCACCTCCATTGTTTTCAGGGATAGGGGCATTGTTATGTGACAATCCCTATTGTTTTCTCAGCTAATCACAAACAATCTTTCAAATAGGTGCGGGTCGCCCCTAACTTTCAACAATCTGCCGATAGAAAAAAACTGCAACTATATATATATATATGTAAATAATAAAAGCGTCAAAAACTATAATAAACTGCCAATAGAGACGCGTCTCAAGTAATGTCGCATATGGTATAACGTTATGGAAATAAAAATTGACAACTCAATTGATTCCTGATGTTCCTCAGGTACTAAACAAGTTGCAAGTGCGCATGCACAAGCTTTGCACACAACTGACTCGTGGTAAAATAAGCTACAAAAACTACACGCACTAATCACTAGACTACAAATAGGTTTAACTTTTTTCATTTCCCCAGTTAGCTTGTATTAGCTAAACAATTTGACACTTAATTAAAGTTAAGTTATGTCATTTATAGAGTCCTCGGATTTGAGGAAGAGGATAACTACGAGAACGACATTTCTCTAAAAATACACCCCCCGGAAATCTTCATTGTACTTTTTTCATCACAAAAGTTAGAAAGCTTATTTTCGTTGAAGGAGGTGAAGCACTCTCCCGATCACTATTAATCATATATAAATGGCATTCTCGCTAAACCGATGGCATTCACATTGCCCCGCCAAAATGACGTCGGTTCGCGCGCGCGCACTAGTTAGCATTGGGAAAATCTCGTCCGCGTATTCGAATCTAAAGCTTTCTGATGGTAAAAAGCACGTGCACGAATAATCTTCGGCTATGAAATAACCATCCTAAGCATATCAAACAGACGACTAAATATAAAACTTCAACATTTTAACCAATAGAAATTTAACTACAACTATGTAAATATCAACAAAACTGTAAAAAATGTAATTACCAATAGACACGTGCCTCTGTCACATGTGGTATAACATTGGGAATACAAATTGACTACTGATTCCTGATGTTCCTCAGGTGACTACGGAACAAGTTGCAAGTGCGCATGCACAAACTGTGCACACGACTGACTAGTTGTAAAATAAAATACATAATGTTCACAAATCTTTGGGCTACGAAAAGATTAAAACTTGTTATTCTTGTCCCCAATTACCTTGTATAAGCTAAACAAATCGACCCTAAATTAAAGTTCTTATGTTACGTTGCTTAATAAAAGCATTATCGTCTCTTCCTCATTAGAGCTCTTATCTTTGAGAAGAAAGCTCCACCTCGTAATTGTGATACAAAGAAACTGAGTTCAACTTCATCTTGATGCAGCACTTATACAACACAAACAGCAAATAGCAACGTTAGAAAGCTAACAGAAGTAAAGAATGCTGTCACCCTCCTCTAAGACGGACACTTTTGGGACCGAAACTAAGTGTCCGTCTTAGAGAGCGTCAAATAATTAAAGACATTAAAAAAAGGCAGGGACCAACTCTGACCCGCGCTGAAGTACACGTGCTGATAATTGGTGTATCTGGGTAACGTGAGCTCTGTTGAGTTTCATGTGCAATGAGAAGACCACCCATCAAAAATTTTCCCCCCAGGGCACCATACCTGAAACCTTTTCTAAGCAACCAGGAAACCTTTGCATTTTCGGGTGGTCCCTCAAGGTACGTTCCACTGTCGACTGTTTCAATAGACTGAAAAAACACAAAACGGGCCACCGACACTTTAAAATGTAAAGAAAGAATCTCCTGTTTCACTGGCTCTGAAAGAACTACCAAAGTCAGACTCCCTTGTGAAAGGTTTGAACCTAGGTGTCATTTCATATGGCGCTGACCTTTTTTTCCAGCATTATACGAAATGAGAGATTTTTTTTGCAGTGCAGGATTTTTTATCTTTCGAAATCACTCTGCAGGATGTTTTTTTCTGAAATCACCCATTACTCCTCCGCCCTCAAATGTCAAATAGTCGGCTCCTAAGTAGGTTGAGTATGGTCGTCCGGGTGAACGCAGTCCTGAATAGGACTGTTGTTGAAGTCAGTGACTGACGTTTCGTCAGGTACTCATCTTCAGAGTCAAAGTGAGTTCTATCACGTCAGTGGATGGTATAAAACTCTGGTTATCGATCTGATCAATTAATTAAGTAATTATGTCACGATTTTATTGGTCGTCTGCGTTAAACCGTGATGTTATTGGCTATGAAGACTCGAAATGTTATTGGTGTGTTTCGTTCCTTCTATTGTCACTGTTTAACAGTCGTTTGTTGTTAGCCAAATTGTCGGCTCTCCAACCATTTAACGTAATTAGTTTTGCCTGACTTCGTCAGTAAGTCGTTTGTACTTCTTTGTTGTGAACTTGACCTGTGATTGGCAGATTAATGCTAAGTGGCACCATCTGAGTTTGTTGTCACATAACATTAAATGGCAGCATTATTTACTTGTTAAAATGACTTTTGCTAAAGCGTTTAATATAATCGAAGGTTTATATACACCAAGAAATACCTTGCGATTTATTTGATGCCCTCAAACTCGAGCGTCACGTCGTCACCAATGAGAACAAACGGCGCCCAGTACTTCACTGCACTAAAGCGGTCAGATTCTCTCATGGATTTCATGGCTTCATTCAGGGCCTCACTGGCACTTTGTCTATCGACTAGTTGTCGGTAGAAAACTTTCATGAACTCCATAGTCGCCTCGTCGTCAATCGCCCACAGGGACACCAGAACAGAACGAGCACCAGCACCCAAAAATGCCCGTGCGATGCCGACCACACCCTCCGGTTTGACCTCTCCCCGAGCACTATGACAGCAACTAAGTACCACAAGTCTTGCCCTAATCTGCGCCTTTAAAACATCTTTCATAGTTAAGAGATAGTCTTCCTTGTCTGGAATCGGGGATGAACGTGTTGTGTTTGGGGTTAAGGCAATTTCCCCTGTTTCCATATTGCCATGAGCAGCAATGTGCACCAACGCAACCGAGGAGATACGTGTTAAGACTTCATCTTTTGTTGCCTGCTTTCCAACGAGAGGTTCCGTTTGAAGTATTTTCCCAATCATCTGCACTTCCTTTTCGGCCCACTCTAACTGCTTTGGTGTCATTCCTTCATAAACTACCTCCTGTACCCACGGATCGCCGACGAGAAGAGCGCCAGTCTTGCTGTGCCAATCTGCCGGGCAATTTTGGATTAATCGCAGACTGGAAAGGGAGGGAAGCAGACGAATTTTAAAAGTTTCACAAAGGTACTTTGATTTCAAGTCCATGAAAGCAGCATAAGGCGCCAACCACAGAGGTCCTTGTGGCACAATCACAATCTCATCGCTATGGAGTAAATCTCTTATAGGGTTTATAACAACATTGTAAAATGTTTGTAATGACTTTGTCTCAAAAAATGAGGATTGAAACGCTGGGTTACCGGATCTTTCTTCCGCTAACTTTTTATCGCTTGGATTTTTTAATGAGCGATCTTCACAATTAACATCAGCTCTCACACCTATTTCTTTACGTGTAATTTCCAAAAGAGACTGAAAATAGGTTGTGACGGAGACATCGATGTTAGTTCTTCTAGTTTTGATTTCTATTCCTTTTTCGTTCACCCAGAGAACTATTCCTCCCTTGTTGATACCTACGAAAGTTGTATTTGATGATAGGTAACTAAGAATGCCAGGGGTTGTTGCATAGAGTGGTGCTATTTTTTCTTTAAACCGATAATTGAACTCTAGAAGATCGTTTAAAGCTTGTGCACGTCCATGATCAGCAGTTAAAAGTGCCTCGACAATTTCACCTTGCCTTAACTGCAGCTCCCACAGGTTCGAATAAGTATGATCATACGTACTCCTTAGGCTAATCTTCCATTGGTCATTAGCTATGAGCTCTCCCCTGATATGGTCAAACGCCGTGACACTGTTCTTATAATACTGAATAGCTTTCTGGAAATTTCCAACGCTTTTGTAGACAATGCCAAGACTACTGTACGCTTTTCCTTCTCCTGCCCTGTCTCCCACTTCTTTCGAAATTTTGAGGTGTCGTTCATGGTACTCTATGCCCTTCTGAAAATCTCCAAAACTAGCATAGGCGTTGCCAAGATTACCGTACGCTTTTCCTTCTCCTGCCCTGTCTCCCACTATATTTGAAATTTTGAGGTGTCGTTTATGGTACTCTATGGCCTTCTGGAAATCTCCAAGACTTTGATAGTCGTTGCCAAGATTACCGTACGCTCTTCCTTCTCCTGCCCTGTCTCCCACTTCTTTCGAAACTTTGAGGTGTCGTTCATGGTACTCTATGCCCTTATGGAAATCTCCAAGACTGTCATACGCGTTACCAAGATTACCGTACGCTTTTCCTTCTCCTGCCCTGTCTCCCACTTCTTTCGAAATTTTGAGGTGTTGTTCATGGTACTCTATGGCCTTCCGGAAATCTCCAAGACAAAGATAGGCGTTGCCAAGATTACCGTACCCTCCTCCTTCTCCTGCCCTGTTTCCCACTTCTTTCGAAATTTTGAGGTGTCGTTCATGGTACTCTATGGCCTTCTGGAAATGTCCAAGACTGTCATAGGCGTTGCCAAGATTACCGTACGCTTTTCCTTCTCCTGCCCTGTTTCCCGCTTCTTTCGAAATTTTGAGGTGTTGTTCATGGTACTCTATGGCCTTCTGGAAATCTCCAAGACTGTCATAGGCGTTGCCAAGACTACCGTACGCTCCTCCTTCTCCTGCCCTGTCTCCCACTTCTTTCGAAATTTTGAGGTGTCGTTCATGGTACTCTATGCCCTTCTGGAAATCTCCAAGACTTTGATAGGCGATGCCAAGATTACCGTACGCTCTTCCTTCTCCTGCCCTGTCTCCGACTTCTTTCGAAATTTTGAAGTTTCGTTCATGGTACTCTATGGCCTTCTGGAAATCTCCAAGACTTTGATAGGCGTTGCCAAGATTACCGTACGCTCCTCCTTGTCCTGCCCTGTCTCCGACTTCTTTCGAAATTTTGAAGTTTCGTTCATGGTACTCTATGGCCTTCTGGAAATCTCCAAGACTTTGATAGGCGTTGCCAAGATTACCGTTCGCTCCTCCTTCTCCTGCCCTGTCTCCCACTTCTTTCGAAATTTTGAGGTGCCGTTCATGGTACTCTATGGCCTTCTGGAAATCTCCAAGACTTTTATAGGCATTGCCAAGATTACCGTACGCTCTTCCTTGTCCTGCCCTGTCTCCCACTTCTTTCGAAATTTTGAGGTCTCGTTCATGGTACTCCATGGCCTTCTGGAAATTTCCAAGACAAAGATAGGCGTTGCCAAGATTACAGTACGCTCTTCCTTCTCCCTCCTTATCTCCCACTTCTATCGAAATTTTGAGGTCTCGTTCATGGTACTCTATGGCCTTCTGGAAAATTCCAAGACTTTGATAAACGTTGCCAAGATTACCGTACGGTTTTCCTTCTCCTGCCCTGTTTCCCACTTCTTTTGAAATTTTGAGGCGTCTTTCATTGTCCTCTATGGCCCTCTGGAAATCTCCAAGACTTTGATAGGCGTTGCCAAGATTACAGTACGCTTTTCCTTCTCCTGCCTTATCTCCCACTTCTTTCGAAATTTTGAGGTGTCGTTCATGGTACTCCATGGCCTTCTGGAAATCCCCAAGACTTTTATATACGTTTGCCTTCTTTACCCTGTCTCTGAGTTCTCTGATAATTTTTAATATTTCAAGGAAATTTATTAAGTTCCAGCAATCTTTAATGTTGACATAGGAGTCTGCCACTTCTTGTCTTCAATGAAAATGTGCAGAATAGTTGCGGGTGCTTGGAACAGTTTCTTTAGCTGTCGGTCACACTTTTTGCTAGCTTGGGTATTTCAGCTCTCCCTGAAAAAAGTATAAATAGGTTTCATTTTGTGGTTTATGCAATTTTTCGCAAAAAAAGTATGGCAACGTATAATAAAGTGAAATGTAAACTAGAGTAATTAAATCCTTATATTGTTTTATTAATTGCCCTGTTTCTCTTAATAACCTTTCATGTTATTTGAGTTTTAAGAGATACTAATAATGTACTGTTTAAAAAACTATTACTTCGAATTACTGATATTCTTGATTTTGGGGTTATTTTGTTCTAAAAAATTGCACATAAAGTTTATTCGTGTCTTGAGCAGATATGTAAACACTCATTAAACATTTATTTCTTTTGTTTTTTCTTTATGAACTATAAATAATTTTTTCTTATATACTTTCACTTAGTTCGGCGTGCACTTGTAACGTGACCCTTCAATATATAAACCCCACCTTAGGGCCGTTGGTAATACGGTCATCTCGTTATTACGGCCACTTTTTTGCCCCCTTGCAAAACGGCCATACATTTTCATGTAAACAAGAAAAACCCTCGTTAATACGGTCACCCATTAATACGACTAAATTTTTTAGCCCAGTGGTGACCGTATTAACGTGGAATGAGGCTGTGTAGGTTGTTAAGAATAATGCAGGTGGAATAGGGTGTTATCCACTGAGGCAGAAAGGCAACGTATTCTCCGAATAATTCGCTTGATTTCACACGACCAAAGGGTCTACAAGGAATCACATTTAAGGCAAGTTTAACACATCGTTTTTCCTTCACAAAATAACTTTGATCAAATTATGTCAGCAAAGAGTGATGAGTGAGTACTTCCAGAAATATCCTTACTTGCAAAAAGAAGACATCTGGAAAAATTTTAAAAAGTACATATACAAGGGAATTAAACTATGACTGTCGCATATAGGACCACAAACACAGCGTAACCAACACTTTTCGTAACTAAAAGTCAAAAACGATCCTTACAACATGTGTTGTTCTAGGCCTATGTCACCGTGTTTCCACGGACCTGTATATCGTAAAATTCCGAAAATAAGCCGCGGGCCTTATATTTTTCAAAGGCCCTTTTTGAGGGGCTTATTTTTTGAGAGGCATTTTTCGGAGGGGCTAATCTACGGAGGGAGATTTGCGTTTCAAAATCGATTGGGTTAGCTTTATAGTTGGAAGTAAATTTACCGTTTTTTGCTTTGTCTTACTTTGTATTTGAGGGCAATTTTCCAAGTACAAGCCCCCCCGGGGGGGCTTATATTTGGAGGGGCGATTTAACGGAGGGTTTTTGGCGTTACCGGTTTGGGGGGCTTATACATGGAGGGGCTAATTTCCCCAATTTTACGGTATCTTAACATACGTTTTTAATAGAGCACTTTTTTCCCGCGAAAATGCAGGTTCTGCTCCGTGTTGGGCGTATTCAAAAGTGTAAGCAGTGGGGGGCAGGGGGGAAGTGAAAACTAAACGTCATTATATGGCCAAAAAAAACATTTTCAGGTCTTTAGGTTTTGCTGACTGGTTTGTGAGACTTGACGATCTTAAAAATTCGCGGTTCTGAAAAGGATGTGGTCTGTGAAAACGCTGTGACAGGAGTACATAGAAGTTGCTGGCTCCACAACAGGGTAAAAGGATCCTGTGTGGAATCTTCCGTAGAGAAAGTTGATCTGCGACTTCCTCTCAGAGGCCATCAGGGCAAGAGGAATGATTGTTTCAGTAAAATCCAACTAGTTGGTCAAAAATATCGAGACAAAATAACTTTAGCTAGTTAAAAAATCCTTTTTTGCCGCCAACAAGTCAGCGCTTTTCGCTACTAGTAGGCTAGAACATATAGCCTAGTAGTAGCCCCACCAATCAGAACGCAGCATTGATAATAGACCACTAGTTGGATTTTACTAATGAATGATATACCATCATGGCTAAGTCAATCAGACCTCTAGATATATTACTATGAGGGCACTAAAGTGGAACCTATTATGATATAGAATTAATATGATGGTAACTCGAAAGAACAGACGGGAGCCAAACTTAATCTCCAGTCAGTAAATGTGACTAATTGTAAAAGAAATAAAAAAGAGAGACACTTAATTTTGTCTTTCGTTCAGTTTTTATCAAGTATACGCAGTTCAGTCCACCCCAGATTGAATCCAGGTATCAAACAATTTTCACGCGCCGGGGATTAGGGCTCAAGATTTTCAACAATTAGGGATCAGGGACCAAGATTAAGGGCAAAATTTGGATTCAGTCGGAAAAAATATACCTCGTTGATACGACCCTGCGATCCCCACGTCATATGAAAAAGTCCTGTTCATTTTTCCTCGAAGAGTAGCAGAGTTTAACGGACGCGTCAGTCTGATAACGTGTTTGAAGGGGTACTGTTTTTAATTGCCGAATGTCTCGGCCATCACACAGAGAAGTGGTTAGGCATACAACATACTACCAAACAACCGATAGAGAGCAGCAAATATTTCCTGTGCTATATTTTAAAACTAGTAATAAACCGGCATTGAATGTGGATTCGCGTTCGTCTTATTCTACGAGCATGACAAGTGCACGAAAACGAGAAAAAAGGAAACAAAAAGGAGTCCAAAGGAGTCCATTTTCCTGCGGCCGAGATGCCCCTGATAAAATAAATAGGGGCGGCTGATCGGCAGTCGCCCGTGATAGCTCGAAAATTACTGCCTTTGTACCATAGGAACACCAGGATGCGTTCTGACGAACGCGATAAGTAGCAACAATTATGTAAGGTTTGGAAATATTTCCGTATAGCCCCAAACAATTCCACACAATTAGCTAATATGAATAGAAACATGCATGCATAATAAACCTAAAAGGCATCATGAATCGTGTGCGATCTCGGGGAACGATCGCTAAGAAAAATCCTGTCATCTGAACGATAGAGGCGATCGTAGTTTGTGAACTCATACGGAGTTCTTAAGAGTAAATGCAGTCAATTTTAATTGACTGCATTTAATATGTTATGCGCACCTCATTTAAACGATGATCTTGATACTTGTAATTCGCAACTATTTCCCGAATAATTCGCTTGATTTCACACGTCGAAAGAGTCTACAAGGAAATCACATTTAAGACAAGTTTTACACATGACCTTTCCTTCACAAAATAAACTGGACGTCCACAAAACTAACCTTATAAGGATTCGACAATCAACCCCTTTGCAAACGAGAAAGATAAACCAGCCTGCGTGGCAGGTGATGGGCTTTTTCCTTTCTTTTGTTTTATAAGTTTGATCAAATTACGTCAGCAAAATGTTACGTGTGCTTCCAGAAATATGCTGACTTCAAAAAAGCAGCCATCTGGAAAAATTAGAAAGCTACATGGGAATTAAACTATTAGTGTCACATAGAATCCAATACACAGTAAACAAGACTTTTCGTAACTAAAAGGCAAAAACGAACCTTACAGCATGTGTTGTGTCAGGCCTATGTCAAGGTGTTTGACAGCCCTGTATATCTTTACATACATTTTAGAGCACTTTTTCCCTCGCAAATGTAGGCTCTGTTCCGTCTATGAGCGCATTTTAAAAAGCGTGAGCGGTGAGGGAAAAAGGAGTACTAAACGTTATATGGCCGTTACATGATAGTGGCGTCTAATGGGGATATTAAAATAATAAGAGGCGTTCGAAAGGGAAGGTAAGGAGATTTTGGGCCTAAAATTCCTTCTCCTTACCTTTGGAAAGTTTGCCACGAAGGCTAGCAGGTAACTGGGAAAATGGTGACGTTATTATTAAGGAAACTCTCAAGTATCTGCAGCGATAAATGAATGTAGAAGGCTAAGCCAATGAAACAACAAATATATGCTAGCAGTTTTGTATTTTCAAAAGACTCCGGCCTGCCGAAGTATTATTGGCAACACAAATATATATCCCCGACTGTAAAATCAGACTTGCTTCTTTTGCTCGGTATTGTAATTTATAATTTATATATTATGATCCAATTATCCTATTTTGTAACGTTGGTCCTTGCTTCCAAAATTGAATTTTTTTGCTTCAAATGTGCTTTTTTTCGGAAAGGAGGAGAAGTTTATGTTCGTAATGACGAAAATTATGCTGGCACCGGCCCGCTGATCCTCCTTTCTCCTCCATCTACTCCTAACCAGTCTCCCATTTAAACTCGTCAGCCAGCGGGTGGTGGAGGGTCGCTCTGTGCCTCGGCCTCAAAGCGAGACGGAAGTTTTTGAGCAGGCGTCCAGAACTTGCTCGTTTGATCCTTTCGAAGGGGGTGAAACATCTCGACTTTTGTTTTCTTCTGTCAAAGGCCTTAATAATGGATGAGGAATATGACTGTATCGTTCTGGGAACAGGACTAAAGGTAAGCTTCTCTATTGAAGTCTAAAAAAATCTCCGTTATTTGTGGTGTGGTTCTATCACTATGAGTTAGATCGAGTTATAATCCGGGGGGGGGGGTGGCACTTGGGTATTTTTTGGGTGGGTATGTGCCGCCCCGGACTCCAAATTGGCACCCCGTTCTAAAACAAATTTCCCTTAAAATTGATACCCCGTTTTAGAAATGGGCCAATTTTTTATACCCCGTTCTAGAAATAGAAAATACGCCCGCCTGCACGTTAACAGGGTGCAACAGTTTGCTTGTTAACGCATTGAGCCGTATTTTTAAAAGCAATCTGTCCTTGAATAATTTCTAATGGCTGCTTGCAAAACTGGAGCTTTCATGCATTCGAAATATTATACCCCGTCCTAGACAACGCCTCTGAAATGGATACCCCATTCTAAATCAGTAGCTTTAAAATCACGACCCCGTTGGGCGGCACATACACGTATAGGTAATGTATGGGAGTAACCCCCCCCCCCCCCCGGGTTATAATTCACACCTTTTTTATGGTCATGACCCTTTGATTTTAAATAATAATAATAATGATAATAATAATAATAATAACTGTCAGATAGAAACATCGCACTGAAGGAAACTGAAAAAAAATGCAAGTACAAAGACCTAGAACTAGAAATACAGAGAATGCGGCATATGAAAACCGTTGTGATCCCTGTGGTTGTTGGTGCACTTGGTACAGTGAAGAAGGGTATGGTAGAAAACATCAAGAAAGTATCAGAGAGAGCTACTATGACAGAGATTCAAAAGATCTGCATGCTGGGATCTGCACGAATCCTCAGAAAGGTTCTCAGTGTATGAACAGAATGATTGACTTGTGTGACTGACGCTCTAGGTGTATGGTTTGCGCCCAGCTGATGCACAAAAAGAACACCAGCAAATACTGTGATAATAGAGATAATAATAATAATAATGATAATAATAATAATACTCTTTTCTTAGGAAACATTCATCACATCACTGTGTGGTCGTAACTATGTCTTAGATTAAAAATACTAAATTAGACTATATACAGTGAAATTAAACATACCGTACCTAGAAATAAATTAAAAATATATATATGAACTGAATTAAAAATTGATAAAAAGCTATTAATAATTGAAATACAAAAAGCATTAAATAAAAAAAGGTGCCAAAAATGCTACACTTGAAATTCACAATGTCAGGTGCATTTCTAATGTATTTGTCTAGATTATTCCAATCTTTCAGAGAGTGATAACACACTCTCTGTTTACCCCAATTTTTGGTTGCAAGGGGTAGTCTAAGCATGTCTCTGTCACCTCCCGGTTTGCTAGTAGCTCGATTGAGTGACCCGTAAGGCCATCAATACACTTGACTTGTAAACATCCAATCCATACAGCGATGATAAAATCTACGTTCTAGGTTGAGCCTCTTTAAAGTTACAAGGGCATCAGTGGCTGACAAATAGGTGGCCTGTTCAGGATAATTTTTGTGACCTTGTTCTCCAAAACCTGCAGGTCATTCATAAGAGTCACATTGTTCTTGTCACCCCACACTAAATCAACATAATCAAAAACTGGTAAAACAAGACTGTTATAAAAACGTTGGTGAGCAGTAAAGGGTAACAAATGCTTGATCCTACATAAACAGGTTTCGCAAAGTCTTGTCAATTTATTAAGACAAGTGAACTGAAAAATGTAGAGAGGTTGGTGAAGCAAACAGTTCAAGACTTAAAGTCTTATTAGAGACTTCAGACTGAGAATGTGCATTTTTGTAGAATCTGTGAAATTATATTTCTAGTAGGTGGTCCTTGAAAGTCTAATGTGGTCCTTGAAAAGTCCTTGAAAAATGGTTGCAATTTTTTGTATGAACTCTAGTAAAAGACCGAGCTGTTGATTAACTTTAGAAATTATATACGCTGTATAATCTACATGATGATCTGACTATGTGAAATCTGAGGCCAACATACATTATTACGTAACTATCTACACTGTAACTGACAATCAAAAATAGATAAGGACAATGAGAAAATATTAACTAATTTGCTATTGCTTCCAATTAACATGGATTTGTTCCTTGAAAAAATGCTACATGGCAAAGAAGGTGTAGATAATTATGACTGTTTGTTAATTTCATTGTTGAAGGAATTGCTCATGTCTCCGTCACAAAATGTATTGATCTCTGCATGCCAGTCCATTCTTGTCTTGGTATTATAACTTGACCTATGATAAAATTTTTGATCAGCAACTAGAATCCTCTTCTTCACTAAGATTAGAATTATTTTATTCATGAGTTTCTACATCAGCTTCATTCTGTAATGTTCCATAAATCAGTGGGAGAAAAACATGCAGGATCCATAATTCACAGTATGGACCATGAAAGCAAGGCTAGTAAGATGTTTATTATATGGCTAATTTCTGTTTTGGGGAACCAGAAACAAGTGCAGGACAAATGAATTAATTGTTATTTGACAGGCATCAAAAAAAGAAAGATTTTATTGTCTCATGAAGACAATAGCACTTAACAATTTAAGCTTTCCATTCAAAGTGAAAACATAATGCAATTAAATGCACCTTGTTAAAAGTTTGTTCAGCAGTCAAAGCTAATTAAGAACACTGTAAAGTTTTAGCTTGCTGGAGTCTTTTGAAAACTTACTGTGTATGGCTCGAAATCTCTTCCATCTTTCTTTTGTTCGTCCTTGAAAAAACACTGCATGTCACAGAAGCCTGTCGAGATGATCAGGTGCAGGTATGTTTGTTAGCTTCAGTGTTGAAGGAATTGCTCGTGTTTCCATCACAAAATGTCTTGATCTCTGCCAGTCCATTCTTCAGTCTTGTTCGTAACTGTGACCTATGATAAAATTCTGGATCGACAACTAGAATCCTCCTCTTCACTAAGATTACAATTCAGTTTCTTCATGAGCTTCATTCTCAAATAAACACAGGTTAAAATTTGGAAGGACGAAGTCAACATCCAAGTTCTTATGGTTTACAGATTATATGATAACTTACTTTAAATCATTTTTGCAAAATACAGTGAAAACATTCAGAGCTGCAAAATGAGCATTTGCTTTTGATATTTTGGTCCATATAATGGTAAGTTATGGACCAAAAATTGACTAATTGCAGGATGAAAACAGAGTTACACTGTAGCCATATTATAATAAAACTTATTTTGTCCTACCACCCTGTTTGGAAACATGTTGGAATATTGACTTGTTTCCAATGAATAGTACCAGAAAGATTACAACATATGGATCCATTTCTCTAAAATATGATAATAGAAGTTGATCATTCATGCAGGGAGGATTTTCCATTGACCAAATAGCTAGCTAGACCATGAGGTAGAATAATTGTTGTATTAATTACGCATACAATTCAATCTAAAAGGTAAACGTGTCTATTGGGACTTGGCCTTACAATGTAGAAAATGAACAGAAAGTAACCTAAAACAGCAACAAAATTGACTTAACACTTACACTGTACTTCTATGACTTCCTCCGTATTTAGACGTTCACATTTTACAGTACAGTCTGGTTTTTCGGTTAACAACTAACTTCTGTTTATCTGGTTGGCAATTTCATGTTATCAATAAAATTAATGGGTTACCAACAGGTCAGCTTATTAAAATGAGTCTACCAACTGAACTACAATAGTTCTCGCTATATGACTTTAAAAGGTTGGCTTGCATCAATACGTATCCTGCAGCATTTCAAATTAAACAAAGTGGGTAACTTAAAGTTAAGCAGTACACATGCACATGGCATGCGTTTGACTTAAATAGTTGAACGGACTGTTCAGCAGAACGTTGGTCGTGCTATCTTGTTTGGAAGCATCTTGGAACATTGACATCTTCAAGTGGTACCAGAAAGAATAAAAAATATGGATCTATTTCTCTGAACTATAAAATTTAGAGGGTGGTCATTCATTGAGAATTTTATATTTGAGGCTGATGCTGTAGCTACAGCAATTAGCCGCACGTTTAATTAACTTATTTGTTATCCGAAATCTTTGTTTTCTGCACGCGCACGCTAACGCAATTTATAGATTTAACGAGAAAGTTCTTTCTAACGCAAGCTGGGACGCACGCGAAAGCGCCACGCAATTTTGTTGTTTAAAGGTTAAGTTTTTTGTTGTTGCGGTTAGTTGACGCAAGTTCTTGTCAATTCATTTCAAGAAGCCAAGAAGTTTTCCTTGTTCTAGTGATTTTAAGGACATCACCACGGTAAATATTTATGCTACATTTTCTTATTTAAGTAAGCGCTTTGTAATTTTATCCTTTAAACCGATTTTATCGCTGATTGCATTGTAAAATCAAGATTTTAGATTTTAGACGAAGTAAAGTTTACACACGACATCACTTACCGTTATTTGTCAATATCTTAAGTTTTTACCTTTTCGCCTTGTTAGTTCTAACAGATGAAATGTATGTATTTCCGTAATTTCACAACCTTATTTGTAAAATACTCTTACCTTTATTTTAGTTCTCACGGTGTTAAATATGGAAGTAAGTTTAAGAAAAGAAATAAACATCAGTACGTGAACGAGTGTCATCTCATCTCATCACTGGAGCAATAGATGCCAGCAACCACTTTTCTTTTTTACAACGGTATTCCAACCGGTATTCCGGTTACATTTTACCAAGACACTTCAAGTTATTATGCTCCATGTTTACTATCCGTTTAGTGTTCTAAGTAACTGTTTTTCCTGGTACGATCTTGCCGACTCATCCGTTTTCAAACGTTTCCAACTGTCCGTTTGTGGACTTTGGTCAACCGTTTAACGGTTTAAGCTATCCGTTTTTGGATTTTGGTCAACCGTTTAACGGTTTAAGCTATCCGTTTGTGGATTTTGGTCAACCGTTTAACGGTTTAAGCTAACCGTTTGTGGATTTTGGTCAACCGTTTAACGTTTCCAGCTAACCGTTTATATTTTTGATCAACCGTTTAACGCTTCAAGCTATCCGTTTTCGGACTTTGGTCAACCGTTTAAATTTTTTGCTATCCGTTTAAAGAGTTATGGAAACCGTTTAAACGCTTGAGTTAACCGTTTACTATCCGTTTGGAACCGTTTTTCTTGACCGTTTAAAGGAAAAGCGTTAGTGTCCGTTTTCCCAAAGAGGGTCACACTTTATATATTATATTCTTAGTGTTCTTACTTAAATTGAAACTAAAAACAAACTTTTACTTTGTTTTTGCTTTTGTTTTGTCTTTCAAAATTGTCTGTCATACCTTGTGTGAGCTACATGTAAGCTTGTACTTTGTTCCCATTAGTCATACTGTCCTTCATTTTGATGCAACCGTTTTATATACAGTCAAATCTCCACTAATGGCCACCTCTTCACAACAGCCACCTCTCTACAACAGCCACTTTTTATGGTGGACAGTTGATACATTGACTCTTGTTTAAACCTCTCTACGATGGCCATAGGTCACCTCTTTACAATGGTCAAGTCTTTTTATGGCGGACAGTCCATACATTGACTCTTGTTTAAACTTCTCTACAATGGCTCCCTCTTTACAATGGCCACTTTCTTCTTTCCCCAAGGTGGCCGTTACTTAAGGAGAGATTCAACTGTACATGTATTTCCTTGTCATACTAATATAAAAATTTTGTCAATTCAGTTTCAGGTTCATAAGTTTTTAAACTCGCTAAGTCGTGACATTCAAAACAGTGAAAGTGTTGGTTTGTTTGGCAAAAGACTTAGAAAGTTCCAACTTTCTTAGTCACATTTACTCTTTGTTGAGCTACATAAGTTTTCTTTTTTTTCCTTTTTTTTCAATTTTATAGTAATCCATTTTTCAGAGTGCAGATGAAGAAAGCTTTTTTGCCATGATTAGTTTTCCTCTGGAGAACACTTTCACTGCAAAGATTTTTCTTTCAAACTTTCCTCAAACAAAGAAATAACACAGTTTTTTGGGTCAAGGTGGGTAGGGAATATACTGACAAGGCTTGGTTTGAGCTCACTGACACAAAGAAGACCAAATAAGGAGCCTTGACTCTTAGCAAAAGAGTAATAGGGATCGAGCTTAACCCTTGAACAGACCAATGTTTTTTTGGAGTTTAATCACAGTACATGTAGCTGCCCCAGGGGTGGCAGGTGGGCTATTCCAGATTTCAAGTGTCAGGGATGATTGTAGTAGGGGCAAAAATCAGGACCCAAAAACTCCCTAGGGCTTCCAACAAAACCTAAAAAAATCCCTGGGCCAAAATTTAGCCCCGACCACTCCTTTTGCTGAAGTTCCAAGTCAAATTTCCAGAACACAGATACAGTTGCAAAACAGGTTTGGTTTTACTTTATTCACGGAACTATGAGGCCTAGCTTATACGGGAACTGTCACAAATCGTTAGATTGATTTCAATACCCCAAAAAATCCCTACTTAACCCATTCGCCCCTGAGCCGCCCGTAACCGCCCGTGCAGATCCACATCCTTTCTATCGCTTGTGATATCATCAGTTTTAATGGTCAAGGATAACTTTGTCCACTAACTTGTGCAGAGTGAAGAGACCTTTCAAACCATACCAGAATGAGCACAATTCAGTCAAGGACACCGGAGAAAAATGACAAAAACCAATTGTAACATTGACCTGAAAATTTCGATGAAAATCCTAAGATCCTAAAAGCTTTCTCAAAAACTTTTCCCACCAAAATGAAGTCCACTAATAAAATGTCCAGCAAAGAAAAAAAATGAGGCAAGAATTGAGCAAAAAAAGGGGAGAGGAGCAAAAGCGAAAAGTAAAAGTCAAAACTGCTGTGTCACTTTTAAACCCAATCTCGAAATTTTGCTTTCTGCACATGCCCGAACTTCGCAAGGTTTTGCATCTGGATCAGAAGGCCACGAAATGTACGACCTCTAAATGGCTTTTTGGTAAGTTTTAGTTCTTTATACATGTAGCACGACAGTGACCAGAAAACCGCTTGATTGGCTTCAAAGTGTGTTTTTTTTGCAAAATCTCCAGGGGTGAATGGGTTAAACTGAGTTCAAAAAAATACTTGCCAAAATTCTCCTACCCAAAAAAAATCCCAAAATCGAAAATTTCAAACCCCCAAAAAACTTTCGATCATCCCTTTCACTTGAAATCTGAACTACCCCCCTGGGTTAGCTGTGTTGTGGAAATAATTGTTTCCTTTATCTCAGGGGGCCGGCATTAGCTATATTATAACATCCAAAAGTGTTTGTCTTATAGAATATGATTAAATGCTCATCTACATGTAAATACAACAATAAAAGTAATAATTTATGAAACAGGTTTATTGTCAACATGTTACCAAACATTTTTTTCCAATTTGAACTCTCAGAGGGCATGCAGTTTGCAAAATTCCTTATCCTATCGAGTCAATCGCCATTACGTTATTAGAACTTGTTTTCCTTTGCTTGAAGATGTATCTTTAAAGCTGTGATTTTGATCCATGTTTAAGGTCCTTAGAAGAGGATGCACTACCCTGTAAAATTCCTTAAAGCTCCACAGATGACAAAAACTGGGATTTAACAGCTTAAAAATTAAGTCTGTAGATTTGATGCAAGCTGCCCGCTTAAAACTTCAGCAGCCGAGAAGAGAAAGCCACTACAACTATTTCATGTGGCTGCTTTTCAATGTATTTTTTTGTGTGTGTGGATTCATTTGTACTGCTTGTAGCTAGAGTATCAATTGTTTATCTGCTTCTTTCTTGGAAACTTTGCATTGTTGAAGAGTTAAGTCATCATTGTTCAAAATTCTGACAAACCAGTCACAAGTACATGACTTGTACAGCTTTATCTGCAGTGATAGATAGTATAATATTATTATGGTAGCCATTTAGATTGTAGAATCTGAAAAATTCTTTATGTTTTTAACAATCTTGGATCCCAGCTGTCTGTTTACAATGAATAGCAACAGTTACTGTTTTCATTTTTCTCATTTAGGAGAGCTTATAATGCTGCTAATACTGAGTGGATTGACAAGGTACCTGACATTCAAACAGATATAAAATTATGTCTATGGAAGCTTTGTTTACAAGAAAGGCAGTAAAATTTACAAGGTCCGTGCAGATGAGAAGGAAGCCCTGGCCACTGGTCTGATGGGTATATTTGAGAAACGTCAATTGCAAAATATGTTGGTTTTTATCAATTATTTCAAGCCTGGTGATCCTAAAACATTTCAAGGTGAGAATAGCCTTCTTAAAGTGTTATTCTTTAGTTCCTTCAAGTCTTGTTACAATGGGATACAGGGAAAAAGTACGTGTACCATATTTCCTTGAATAATAACTCTCCCTTTATTAATCGCACACCTGGAATAATCATCCCCCTTAGACGGAAATAATATATATTGTTATTTTAAATAATTGCCTCCCTCGAATAATGTCCCCCACCCCTCTCGCCATCTTCTCTTTCTTTTATCTCCTCCCTGTCAAGTTAAAGTGGAGTCTGATCCAGCAAAACTTCAAGCTGACGTGATGGAAATTGACATTGAAAACTGTTCCAAATTTGATTTTAAAAAAAGCCTATGTTCAGTTTAATTATCTATCTGATCATTTTTTGATTTAATGGCATAATAAAGCAAAATATTTAGGGCAGGACTTGAGTGAGTAATTAATACATGTATTTGAAATAATCACTTCCCTCAAATAATTAACTGCCTTCCCTTTCAAGAGTAATCGTCTCCTTTTTGTGCAAAAGAAATAATAATCATCCTGGGCTATTTTTTGAGGAAATATGGTTTGTGTTAATGGCAGCTTCTGATCTGTCAGAGTTTTACAATTTTGTGAGAAGGTCTCCAGTCCAGAGTAACAGAAGAAGCTCTGGGAAAAAGAAGTGAATTACATGGACAGCTTCTTCAGTGGCTGATCATGAAGTAATAATCGTTTTTTTGTTAAAAGGTGTAACAGTTGTTACATGTAAATTGGAGTTCATACCCTAGTGAGAGCAGAGGCTATCCCGAAGACGAAAGCGGAATTTCTGACTAAACTTGAATGAAAGACATGCAGGAATACGTAAAAAATATTGCTATATGAATGCCATCATGTTTTAACGTACGAAAGTCTATGAGATGAAATCGGCTTTTGTATGATATGAAGAATTATGCACATCTGGGAGCCAGTTATCGCTTAAATATCCTCCTCGATCTGCGTAATTTTTCACATAATACCTGGCCTTATTGAATAGGTGGATTCATTGTGACGTCGTTATTTACATTTTTGCTCATTAATTAGCATTACCAGTGAACCCATAGAAATTGTAGCCGCTAAGGTTCAATTAGGTTAAAAAATAGACTGCAAAACTGTCAATGACTCCGTATTTTTGCATATTCAAGTAAGCGCGAGCAGTCAAACAAAAGGTCTAGAATGAGGCATAAGACTCTTATTCCACGCTTTACCTATTTCTTGACTGATTTTGAGAAAAAAAACTGACTGTTTTGCAGTCTAGTTCAAAAACTAAACGAGCTGGTTATTTTATGCAGTGTGTGCAAGTGACAGCTCTTTGCAATCAGTATCAAGGAAAATAGCAGCAATTAAAAACTGCAAAATTACTGGGCAGCATAATATATATTCCTTGTATATTTGCTGTTTTTCAAAAAGGGTTTCTCCAAAACTATTTGATATGTCAGGCTCCAATTTTTGAAGATAACTGAAATTGTTATTCTCTTTCAATATTCAAGAATTTCATTTTATTAGCTTTGTCAGATAATAATAAGTCCATGCTAATGAGGCAAAAAATGTAAACAAGGATTCACCTATAATTATTGTTATAAAAGAACTGTCGATCAGGGTTTCAGCATTGTTTTTATATATAACTAAAACAAGTACATGTAGACTGACCTCTTTTTTAGTCACCCTTGTTGGCCTTTTGCAGTGAGGCGAATTGTTGCTTTGAAGAAGCTGAGAATTTCCAATCTTCATTTATTGGACAAACTCAAGCAGCCCAAGCTCATCTTCTTGCATCACAACAGGTGAGACATGAGGAAAAAATGAGCAACAATAATTTATTTAGCACAAGAGTACAAGTGCTATTTGGGGACACTATTCTTACGTCTCCTTATGGAGACGGGACCGCCATTTTATGTGGTCAAGTGCTCTACCGTCTAAGCAATCCTGTCGTGGTTACAAAAGGTGCACAGGCCACTAATCCTGTCGCGGTTACAAAAGGTGCACAGGCCGCTAATCCTTCCGGCGTTAAGGAAGGTGCACAGGTTGCAAGTGAAAGTAGTTTTAAATTAGTGGTTAATTCTGGTCAAGCTGTTTTCTTGCGCAGGAATATTTTCTTTATTTCATGAAAAAAATTTGATGGAATCTCAGTAACCAGTGTAGCACATTAAGATGAGGTGTATGTTTTGTTTTGAGCTGGGTAGGTTATTTTCATCAGGTTTTAAACTGGTTCCATTTAACAAGTTAAGATGATAACTTAGGAAGGAGGAGCTTCCAAAAAAAATCATATTGCCTTAAGTGCAACAGAACTATGATCGTGGTCAGAATTGTTGGGTTGGTCAACACTTTCCACTTCTCATGATCTCCCCCCTCGTATCTCTGTTGAATATCACTGGACGTTTTGATATCCCAATATTGTAACAGGAGTGGGGGGGGGGGGGGGGGGCTTGTACACGTATGGGATCCCATGCCATCATCCGTAAAAGATTAACAAATGATGGTTATGAAACGTTGAGAATACGTTGATAAGCTGAAGGAGTAATAGTGATTTTTAAGAACCTTTCGAATGACTTTTGTCTATGAATGCTTGTGGTTTGTTTTTGCCCTTATGTAACATAAACCCTCCACTTGATGGTTTTATTTTTCAGTCAAATTTCAGAGCACTTTAGTATGGTCGTATTGCACAGGCTTGTTTTTGTTGATTAACATGATACATGTTTGCAACCTTGGCTGATATAAAATAATCAGGTGTATGTGGCATTCCACTGCCTATAAACGATTCCATTAGCCGTAGGGAAATATTGCTTCTGCGTGCAGATGGTCTGTTTGGATCTGCTTTAGTGGGAGTCCGTCTTATATGACGATCAGAACAGGCATCTAAAATAGTTTCGCTCCACACTAACTCCGGAAGGAGGTCTGGGGTTCCAGCCTCGCCCAATGCATTGTTTCCTTTTCCTTAGACAAGGAATTTTACTCCACTTTTTCTCTCTTCACCCAGTTGTATAAATGGGCGCCGCGGGCGACATGTGAGATAACCCTGCGATGAACTAGAACTAGAGGGGGGGTGGGGTGGGGGAGTAGCAAGGAAATGCAAAGGAAACGCTGATATACCACGGTTGTTTAGACTTTTGGCTCTTGTGTGCCTTCACCTTTACCTTTTTTATCATTTCAAGATTATGGAGTGTAGACTTTCTCATCTGCTTCAGCAATTGGTTTACATTTTTCTTGTGTTACTTCTGTTTTAGTTTCAAGAACGATGTAACGGGAAATCCGAATGCTTTGTACAAAAGCTTTAAAAGATTATCATTGCTACAAGCTTTGCTGGCACCAAAACTGAATCAGCTGCCGCCGCTGTAAACGATAATACTAATGAGACTTCAAATGATGGAGTAGTGCGAGCACTAGGAAATGAGTATGTATTACAAAGCGATTTTGTTTGTTATTTGTCAGTTTAACAACATCTTCCCTGCACTACCAGGAAAGGTGGGACTGAGAAAACTGTAGAAAGTACTTCTCAGATGTTATGAATAATTCATGAAAGGAAACAAAATAGAAAATCACTGACTTAAAAGTAAGGCTATAAAATAAAAGTTATCATAAAAATTGTACAAAATTTAGTTTACAATATCTAAGTTTGACCATTCAAAACAATGAATCATTAATTTTCATCCACGGACTCAAAAAGTCAAAACCACCTTGTACAGCATAAGAAACAGTACTAAAAGAAAGTACTGTTCAGTAGCTTTCATATGAATGGTCACGCTAGAAGATTTTATACATGATCTCAAAAGTTAGAACCACCTTGTGCAGCATATCATCATCATCATCATCATGACTTTATTAAAGTGTCAAAATATGTCAATTAGCCGAGGGCAAAAAAACCCTCCACTAATTGGGGACAGTGAAATAAACAGTACCTCAGGAAGGTACTGCTCTGTAGCTTCTATTTGAATGTTTACAATATTTAGGATTTCATCCACAATCTCATAAGTTAGAATTCCCTAGTACAGCATAATAAACTGTACCTCAGGAAGCTACTGTTCAGTAGCTTTCATTTGAAAGGTCACACTAGAGGACTTTATCCATTATCTTATAAAAGTTAGAACCACCTTGTGTGGAATAATTAACAGTAGCACAGGAAGGTACTGCTCTGTAGCTTTCACTTGAATGGTCACACTTTTGCCATCAGATCCACAGAACCTACGATACAATGCCGTGAGAAAAAAGCTTTAAAGCAAACCCAATGCATCTCATTTTCCTTTTCTTCACTCATATACTCCTCCGTATTCCATTTGATATTGTTGTTATTCATTCTTTTTTTGATGGTTTGTTGTTAGGCTTAATTCATTATCAATCATCACAAAAGCGTCTCTGGAAAAGGCTAAAGACAACACTCAACAGATTGAAAAGTAAGGCTTGCTATATTTTGAAAGTGGTTCAATTTGCCAATCACAGCTGTTTGTTTTTTATTTTATGTTGTTTTTAATTGTTCATTAATTTATTCATTTATCATCTCTTTTTCTGTAGTGTGATCACGGGTTTTATAACCCTTTACACGTCAATCAATGATCATCTGGTGAAAAAAGCTAAAGAGTAAGTGTACACTTCTGATCTTCACTCTTACATGTTTTGTTCCAAAATAACAAAAAACATACAATTGAATTAAATTTTCGTTATTTGCCCCCGGCAGTGTTTTTATCACTAAGCATAGTGGGGCCGAGCAAACGCCTGAAACAAATAATTCAAACGAAAGTAAACAGGGCTAAGAATCCCAACTGGCCGGAGACAAACCAGCTGGCCATTTACGAGCATGGTCGAAGATTTGAACTTGGGACAACCGAGAACAAATCCACCTAGCGGTCAGCGCGGGACTTAAACTCGGGACCTCCGAATTACAAGTCCAGCAGAACTCTAACCGCTCAGCAACGCTGTCTCCCTGACAAGGGGAAAAGACGAAGTCCCTGAGAGGAACGTCATTCTAAAATACTTGTGTCTCCTGAATCATTGTTTGTTTTGTAAATCTCTTTGCAGTGGCATATTCATCTTGTGAAGTCGATTAAAATCAAAGGCTCCTAGGAGCGAGCTCATGGATGAATTGAATTAGTGTAGAAAAGACAGTTCAATAATCAAAGAAAAACATATAAATCTTTTTCAATGGTTCATTGTGTACGGACTTGTCAAAATACAGCGTGGCTCGAAGTATCCGATTGCATGTGCACCTGAATATCCAAGAAACTTGTTATCTACTTACAAAGCAAAGATTACTTTAAAAGCAATTGTTAACGCTTTTCAGTTGTAAAATAATTTGCTTTCTCATGTGCCTGTCAAACACTTTCCGAACGACAGTGCACTTTCTTGTAAAATAGCCAAGTTTTACATGAGCACGAGTTTTCTTTAAACCGTGGTTTTAAACAATTATTTTAATGAACCTCGAAGGTTTCCTTAAAGTGCGATGCTTTTAAATAAATGTTTCCATATGATAAGTACGTAACTGTTAGTATATGTAGTACGAGCTATATTAAAAACAGAATACAGGCGTTTATGGCTAAATTGAACTGCTTTAGAACGTGCTTTTGATAAATACGACCTAAAAACTATTTTAATAAAAAGGATTAAGCTCAAAGCAGTACGTGCTCTGACCTTCAAGCCAAGTAATTTCAGAACGCAATCGAAGTATCCGATTGCCTTTCTCCATCTGAATGTTCTAGAGACTTTTTTATACCAGCGCAGCATTTCTTGTAGACTAAACATTAATAGCACTGCTAAATGGAATCACCCGACAAACAAAAGCCCACTTTGAGGCAAAGATCACCTAAGAATTCAAGCAAAATAGCGTAACGCTTGTTCTAAAACCTGTCAGGCTGACCTGTGCTTCTAGTTGACACAACATTAATTCATTCCCTGTTTGCATACGAAGACATATGGTCGAGGGTGTGGACAAAACCTGGGCCCGCATGGGCCACCCCCAGAAAAACGTAAAAAAAAAATTAACAAATTTAAAAATAATAATTAAATAATTAAATTAAAATAAATTCTTTATGTAGTGGTTTATCTTGAATTAAGTGACATTTGCTCATTGAAATAGGTTTGGCAAAGCAGGGTGGTACGTGGTCACGAAAGGCAGAATTTTTTTTCACACTTCATTGTTCTTGTAAAGCCAACTTCCGTTCGGTAAACATGCTTCAAACTATGCCATTTGCCACGAAGGCAGAACTATTAAAATTACGACGATAGAATACATAACTGCTGAAAACGGAGCGAAGAAAGTCTGTAAAAAGACTCCCGTATGAATAGCAAATACAAGTCGGTGTACGAATAGCCACTGGGTAAAAATAAATATGTGTTTCATTGCTTCTCCCAGTTTAATAATGAATGACTGTGGTAGGTTGACCACATACGGTGCTTTTACGTGTCCAGTTTGTGTTAATCACTCCTTGCATTCTGCTCTTTATCAGAAGTACCATGCTTGGGTGACATACATTGCAACACTGCGCTCATATGTAATAGTTCTTATTGCTGAAAATTCCTCAAAAAACATGGTTTTTTGTTGTTTTCTTGGTGTCCCGTGAACTCAAAGCCATAATCAAGCAAAAAATCAAGAATTTACCAGAAAGGTGCTTTTAGACATCACACCAGATAGGGCGCTCTACGTGCTCAAATTTGCCGTGATCTGGTTTTTGTTCATGGTACCCATGAGTGAGAAATAAATCTGACAGAGCTCATGTAGTAATAATCCAACCCAACTATAGCTCATCCCACATCCTACATGTAGTAGTGACACAGTGTTTTGCATTCTGCACACTCTGGACTGTTTGGAAAATCTATTTTTATCATATAATGGAATCACCACGCTCGCCCGAGATTTCTTATGCGAGTGTCGTAAAAGGGTACTCTTCTCCCGAAGAAGTATGGAAAAAGTACCAGACGCAAGGAGAACAGGAGGCCACGGAAATTGCCTTATCGGAATCGTTAATCGATGCCCATCAGGTATGTTTGCTGATCTTTTATATAGGAACAGAAGGGAAAACTGAGGATAATGTCATTCCGTACTTTTCCTATCTCAGGACCGTGAAATGAATGACTCAGACGAGGGAGTAGAGTTGGTACCAACCCCAGGATTCGGAAACTATCCACGTGCAAAGGTACAAACTGTAGGTTACGTAGTTATGATGAGGTAATGTCTGCATGAACAGTCTGTAAAAGTAAAGACTGATTTATGGACTGCGATCACCTTCGACCATATGACTGAAATGAAGGGTTTTTGCGTTGACCACAGTAGCTATAATTTGTTAAAAAATTCAGAATTAGAAGCACATTTTCCAATAAAAGTTTGAAGTTTTAAGCGCAATTTTGCGAGATCAATATTTGACCTCGGCGGTTTAATAGAACTATCTTCAGGATCGCTTCTCGGGAAAATTTAAAAGGATTGAGCTCTCAATCGGATGGATCGGGAGCCTGTATTTTAGAGGTAAGAAATTAAATAGTTTGGCGTAGGGCTTTTGCGGCGTTTTGGTCTGAAAACTGATATTCACGTTGGGCATTTCGGTCTGGAATAGGGTGTGGCTTTAGAGTGAACTATGGAGTGTATGAACGTATTTATCGCTTCAATTCCAAATGAGTACGAAAGAAAGGGACATATGCGAATTCGAAATAGATTTGAACAATTTTTGGGTTGTAACCCTAATCTAATTAGTGATAACATAATTCCTGTCTAAAGGCAAATTTAGATGGCATGGATTTTAGAGGCCAAGTCCGAAAACGGGTGAGGAAAGTGACATTTTTGAGTCTGACATCGGCTCAGGAATTGAAGAACCGGGCGGCATACCCCCACCTAGAATTTGTAGGAGTACCCCCACCCCCCAGGCTTTATTCGTTTTTGGGGCCTTCCTTTTCAACTGACACAGTAACAGTCAGCGCAAAACCCTTCAAATCGATAAATTCCCCCTTTTGAGCTGCAGGGACGCCAAATTAAACAACGCTTATTTGGTAGCCTGGGCGTAACCCGTTTGATATTTCATACCGGCATAATTTTCTCTATATTTCGAACATACAAACAGTCAAACCGCTTGTGTGCCCCCAGTGGCGCATACGGCAAACAATAAGATCGTTTTCGATTCGTGCAATGTATGTTACATTTTAGAAACCCGAAGTCTTCGAGTCATGGGAAGAAGAGGAGTATTCTCCTGGTGAACCGCAGATTCCACTGGGATCTTACCGGTATAAGAAGGTATATCTCGAATTCATTTCAGATATCGAATGCACGTCTTCCACATATGAATTCTATCATAACCTCAACTAGCTAAATACAAATAGTCCTTGGGCCATGGAGAGAACCCCCCCCCCCCCCCGGGGGAATTTTGCAGTCATATACCGTTTCAAAGCTTAGGGCAACGAGATTCCAAATCAGGTGGTTGCAGTTGTAAAGTTGCTGGACTACACCATGGCCTTTTCTTTCTGGAGATAAATACCACAGGGTTTTGTCCTATTAAAAGTTATGACATGCGCAGTTCCTCGCTTAGTGCTTATAAACGTTGCTCAGATGAAAATTTCTGTAGAGATGACAAAGTTAGGTGACAAGACACAATTCTCGCGCTTTATTTATGGCCTTTTTTTCTATTTTTTCGTCCAAACCCATGGTGTGGATACCGTGTGGTACATATCGCTAATTTGATCGCAAGGGTGAGAGCTTAGGGGTTTTTTTAGAATGCAAAAATTCCACCGATTATGTGCACACAATCTTTTCAGTGTCTCTTAGAATGACAACTAGTCTGCTAATAGTCTGTACATCCAGTCAATACATATACTCGGGAAAAAGCAAAAGGATGCAGGGTAACAAATATCTGTACACCTGTATGAACACTTGACTAATTTATTTCAGCTTGATTCTCTTGTCATGATCTGCAACAACAACTCGCCAGCTAAAACTAGCAATGAGAAGAAAAGAAAAAGTAAGGGAAAAAAAAGCAAATCAGCAGCTCCCCCCCGACGTGTGCAGTTTTGCATTTCATCAAGTGGGGATTCGGACAGTGATACACTGCAGGTATGCTTGATTTAAAAACTTTCGACGATTACCTTTTAGCCTGTCAATGTCCCCCCACCCCCTCCGGCTCCTCACGAAATCTTTTCATAAAAAAACGCTGATTTTGCTGATGCTGCTGAAGGGTTCACCATGTCCGATTTCCATTGCGAGACTGATTCATTTACAAGCAGTGTGGTCTTGTCCTTTCCTAGGATGCGATAAATTTCAGTCGGATATCAGCATACACGGAACGAAGAGCGAGAGGAGGAGAGAAGAGAAGCGGAGCCCCTAGCAACATCAAGGTAACTTGAGAGGCAACATATGTTTTGCTTATTTGCAAGGGAGAGTAACGTCCTTTAACCCTCACACGTACAGGCAAACATATACCCCCCAGTAACATAACCTGTTGGGGAGAGCATGGCGTTCATTAGAGATTTTTACTCATTTCATTACAGGCAAAAATCAAAGCTCCACTGACAGGCTTAATGTCATAATATACGCGTTGCAGCCAGTAATCTGAGACAATTCATGCACTTACGTGAGCTAAGCAAATGGAGGAAATTCACAATCCAACACTCATTCCACATTCTAATGATAGCGTGAGCGTTGGTTGAAAAGACAGATGGAAAACACTGCGAACTTTTTTATTTTTTTTTTTTCAATCTCGTCCGGTAACACCCCACTGTGGTACACGGGGTGGATAGAGATATAACATCAGTGTTCAACGATTGTGCTCTTCCTATTGCTTATTTCATTTGAATTTATCTCATTTTAATTTATTTTATCGTTTTATTTCAGGAGCATGAATCTTCTGAGGCTGCAACAATGTAAGTTTTATAGAACCTTGGTGTTATACGACTTATCCATTACGATTTATTGACTTTAGCCAATCCACTGAAGTTAATTAGGTTATTTGTTTCGGCATATTTGCGATTACAATAGGTATGATGAAAATGAAATTGAGATCTACGAAATTAATTTTTCAGTATTGCCAATCCGCACAAATACGAGAGGGAACAGGGAGAGCAAACACCTCAGTTTTACACCATCCAAGATTCAGAAGATAATAATACTGCGGAGGAATGCGACGTCGAGGAGCTGTAAGCATAATTTAATATAATACAGATTTACTAGATAACATGGATATAATACAGAATTAGTAAAACATAAAACCAGAGCTCCATCCATGATAATTTCGGAAATTCACAGATTTTGACTGGTTCTATATCTATTGATCTGTGGGTAGCCAAATACAAGATACATGGCCCGAATCAATGAAATGCAATGGTTATAAACAGTTGAAAACACCAAAAATTAATATTTATCTTTTTAATTTCCAGTCAGTGACAGTCAAGCTAAGCAGTCACGCCGTGGACAAAAAACTGTGGTGTGAATGAAACCTTAAGAATGAAACCTTAACTTACAGGATCATATTCACCCATAGCCTGAGATCATGCCCTCTCCCTATTAACCCTTTATGTCTCTCACGGGAAGAGGGCATGATACATTTGTTTGTCGGATCAAATGTAAAAAAGCCAGAATCTGGACTTTTTTCTGATTGGATAGGAAACAATACGAATGATTTGCGCCGTTCCGATTGGCCAAAATGCCGCCATCCGTTAGTTGTTGTTGATTTCAGTCTGCATTTTTTGCTTGCGTAATGAGCAGTGAATACACAGGCGAGTTCGTTATGAATTTGAAGAATGCCTTAATAGAAATTTCATCCATTGAAATATTTTCCAACTCATCGTATACTAAAAATTCACCGATCATTTGAATGCAATTTGATACCGGCTACAAGTTACAGAAGCGACAAACGGGCTCACTTTTCAAATAATCAATTCATGAATGGAATCTTGACCTGGTTTGACTGTAATTCTTCCTTCAGAAACCTGTGAATTATTCTGAGCGATCTGAGCGATCTTCGCTTTCATGACAACACCTTTCAGTTCGTGAAATATGATGCTTCAGCCTAATTTTTTTTTTCACTTCTTTCGGCACAGACCGAAGTCAACGAGCTATTTATTATTTGTAGCTGTTAAATAAAGGAACGGCAAGCTCCAGCTAGCAGTATTTCATCACAAAAACAGCACATTTAATTTTTTGTTTTGGGAAGGGTCATCTGAACATGCACGTACTTAAAAATTTTCTTTTCCCTAAAAGAAAGAGACATTATTCGCGCCAAAATTGGATTCCCTTATGGTAAGCGCTTATTGGCTAATAACATGACAGGTCAAGCAGACGTTAGATTATGTAAATTAGGGGGCGGTTGACGGCTTGTTAAATAAATGTATCAGGCGTTATTTTTTTCCCTCTCGAGCGAAAGAAGCAAGGAAGCAAAAAAAAAAAAAACAATAAAAAATAACGCCTGATCTCAGGTTAATTCACCCAAGGGGTATTGCGTGCAGGGGGTACACACCAGGATGTAGGCAATCAGATTGCAGAGGTCAAGAAAAGGACCTTTTGAAAACCAAACCAAACGCTTGCAAAGCCTATGAAAGACAATGAGCACGTACACTGTATAGATATGCGTTATTCTAGAACGGGGAACTGAAGCTGTTTACCTGAGCTCCGCAGTTTTCAATTAATTCGTCGATGGGTCTTACATATAGCGGCGTTTTTTTTTTTACCAGGACAGAAACTGCCATTGACTTAAAAGAGCCTAAAAGAGAGTTGCAGTTGAGATCAATAAGTGACCAGTCGGATGAAGAGTACAGCACGAAGGAGAAAAGGTAAACAGTAGAATGTCCGTCAAGGAACCCTTATTGAAAACATAATTACTGACAGTGGGGCTATTTCCTAGCAGTCCTTAAAGCAGTTCGTGAGCTGAATAGTTTTATAAACCAACGGGTGTTATGCTCACTCATTTGTCTGGAGCTATGTTCAATGTGAGTGTAGACCATGATAACGGCTTAATATCTAATGCAAACTAAAAGAAAACCGGGAAGTTGCCATGGCTAGTTTTTAATAAAAGAGTGTAGATCATGGACCAATACGCTAGAGTAACAATAGCACGCTTCATGTATTGCTTTATGACTTGAATCTGCAAATAGCCATTGCCAAGACAGCTTTTTTTTTTAAATTCATTTCACAGGATCAAAAGTGAAGCTCCTAAAGGACAGATCAAATACTAGCTGAACAGAAAATCTTTACCATGTTTACCAGGGAGTTTTCTCGATAACAGTGCTAGTAACGACTCTGTCGTTCCGCTACTTCTCAACGCTGAGCAATATTACAAAGAATATATAGCCACTTCAAATCCCGTTCGGATAAAACACATCACTCGATTTTTAGTTAATCTTGATGCACTTGAAAACTCTGAAGACTTGCTGTCGGACGACCTTGGCTCCTGGAATCAAACCAAGACCCGAAAGAAATGGTACGTCACGAGATGTGACAAAAAAGGGAAAGTTGAGAAAGTGGTTAGAGTTCGTGAGAACTCCACTGATGCCTACTTAGTGTGTCGCCGTCCATTTCAAGGGCGTAGCTAGGGGGGGGGGGGTCCTGAGGTGCCCGTGACCCCCCCTTGGTAGGCCTTCTTTTGAGCAAACAACCTACAATATCCTGGTGGCGGAAACGCCATGACAATATCTTGGCCGTAAAAGTCATTGTTGAAAAGCCCACTTTTTTTAAATTTGTTTTTTTTTTGTGAAGGCTCTTGTCTTTAGTTAATAAGGGCCTTCATGCCGCGATAATACGACTGAACCCGCTGATACACGAAGGAAAGCAGCGGTATAAACCATATATATAGGGTGTCCCAAAAGTTCGTTCCTCTACTTTATAAGTCTGTATTTCAGTACGATTGGACTTGGTAAGCAAATCTTTTCAACAAAAGTTGTGTCTTTCAATATAATTCACTATTTCCATACTTGTTGTCCTATCTTTTGACTCGAATATTCCATCTGTGTACTTCCGCACCAAAGATGCGCGCGCGCGAGTACTCAGTTTTGCAGCCACATTTTTTGGTATTTCATAGCCCGAATTGCTCAAACTCCTTCCTTTTTTTTTGTGAACATCACGAAAGATAAACCCCCTTAACGCAAAAACGTTAGCTGCGTGAGAGCACAAGGCTGTATACTTCGATTTACTGGCTTATCTGTTGTAGAAATTGCTAAAAAACCGGAAAAATTCGAATGTTGGGTGGTAGAATGATCGTGATGGAGAAATGTAGGTTTTGAAGGCAAGAAACTATGGGGAAGACCAAAAGCCCTGATTAAAGCAGCTAAAATAGTTTTAAAGAAGGCTAGATACAAAATAGGAGACTCGACAAGGAAGCTCAGTCTCACATAGTTAGCAAGCCAAATAAAAGGGTCATGAAAAGATCCTTAAGATGTTTAAAATTAGAGGCCCCTGAGATGGCAAAAAAACCTCTCCTTAGTCTGCCAATTAACGCTCAGCTCATTTCAAGTTTGTAAAGAAGTACAAAAGCCTTGCTATGGAAGGGGGGCGGAATGATTGTCTTTTTCTGGATGAATGCCTAAAGTATATTTTTTCAGCTGCCTAAACTAAAAAAATATTGTTTGGGGGTTGAACTGGATCCTGCACACCAGTGATATAAAGCTCAAAATAGATCATTTGTGGGTCTACACGCTGTGTCTACTTCATGCCACAACGGCTACAGAATGTGATAAAAAAAAAAAAGGGCATGCCAGTCACTGAAATTCTGAATACATGTACTAGATAGAGAAATAAACATCTTCTAAAAATTTCATATAAAAATAAAGTTTTGATCAAAAGCTATAGTGCATGAAATTAGAGGAACGAAGTTTTGGGACACCCTGTAGTCGGCGATCCCGGATGGTGATCTGGTGAGTAGCCTCTGCAGAGCTCTCAAGTCTCACGCATTTAGCGTGAGACTCACGCAAACAAATTCAGTCTTACGCTCTCACGCTGAAAGTATTATTTCGCACGCATTTGAGATTCCTTGCTCCTTTAGTGAAGTTCCTTTATAATAAACTATATTTTATGATATAATTTAAGTCCTTGTTTGGTTTGTACTCGCTTCGAACACTTTATTCTTGTGCAGAGCCAGCGTTTCTCTGGCCAGTGGCTTTCATGACTATTGCGCATGTTCACATATGCTGACCCGGTAACGTGTTATGCATCCACACATAATGGCGGATTCCAGTTCAGAGTCGGACTCCGACTTTTAAAGCATGACATTTCTTCTCAGAATGAAGGAAAACACGTCTTAGCTACTTCCATTTTTCGAAATTTCCTGGGGGAGCATGCCCCCAGACCCCCCTAGTGGGGTGACGCCTGCGGCGTCACAAGAAACGGCTGCGCCGTTGCAGATCTCACTCTTTCCCAACAAATCAACTTGAGAGCTCTGCCTCTGTGACCCCCCCCTTTGAAAAATCCTGGCTACGCCCCTGCATTTGTCAATGCAAGTGACAGGTCTCTGCACAAAACAATTGTTGACGTGACTCATCCAGACGGCAAACACCACAACATCGTTTTCGTCAAATATGAATTCGTTGGCGCTCCGGAGCATGAAGTGAAAGACAAGCACCACGGCAATGCGAAATCGTGCAGTATCCCTTATTTAAGAACCTATAAGAGTACGCGTAAGACCTTAGAAAAAATTACCAAAGAAAAAGGCAAAGGCCTTAAAAGAGCTGTGCACGAAGTAGAAACAGAAGTAGGAGACATTTCAAACTGTAATTCTGTCGGGGCCTTGCCAAGAAATGAAAGACAAGCAAAATATCTCAAAGTAAAGAACAGTACAGGGCGTATTGACGATCCCATTTTCGCTATCACGGAAATGATGAAAACAGAAGAAAAAAAATTTATCAGAGGCTACAGCCTTGACGACGAATCACCCAAAGTTATCCTGTTCACTGATGAACAGGTGGAAGACATTGTGAACTTTTGTTGCAATGAGGTCGACGGACACACTTCTATGTTGTACGTAGATGTAACTTTTAAACTGGGGCCTTTCTTTGTTTTGGTCACAACATATCGAAACACTACTTTGTTCACGAAACGCAGTAATCCACCGACATGCCCAGTAATGCTTGGTCCGGTAATGCTGTGTATGTTAAAAGATAAGTCTACCTACTTGACTTTGTTTCAAAAGCTCTCTGCACAGGTACCTGGTTTGCAGATCAATTTAAAGGGTTATTGTACTGATTCAGAAGAAGCGCTGCGCCAAGCACTAGCCCAGGTTTTTCCAAATTCGACATCATTGTTGTGTAAAGTTCACGCCCAGAAAAACATTGAGGGAAAATGTCGCAAACTTCGACTTTCTCAGTACCTCACAAATGATATAGTAAATGATATTTTTGGCAGCTTGGTTTACGCAAGTTCCTACGAAGAGTACAAGTCGAGGTTAGATTTATTAACAGAGAAATGGGACAGCCAAGAATTTTCAGAATCGCCTGAGGCACCTGCATTCTCAAAGTATTTCAGACGATACAAGGCAGAGGAAATATGGAACCACGTAAGTGCTAAAGCATCGAGAGATGCGGGTTTTGAGGACGAGGTTCAGACGAACAACATCCCGGAGTCCGCAAATGCTTTACTTAAACGCTGGCAAGACTTTCAAGCCACTGACATGGCCAGTTTCATAGACGATTGCAAAGGACTTATTGCCAAACAGCGCCGTGATGTTCAGCGGACATTGTTGGGGCTTTCGAGTCCGTATATCTTAAGGCCTGAATATCAAAACTCCAAGAAGGAAGCTGACGATTTTTTTGACAACGAACCTGGTCATCGCGATCACGCCACCAGCAATTTGAAAGTTCTGGTTGACCCAGTGAATTTTAAGAAAGTTTACGGCCATCGTCCTGCCCCGCCACAAGCCCAACTCCACCAAAATGTTACAACTAACTTGAACGCGCTTTCTGATTTATTCACGGAGAAAGATCTACGGTTGCTTGGAGAAAAGGCACAGAGACTTTGCCAAGAGAAAAACATTCGTGCAGGGTTTGAAAAAAACGAATTTCTCGTAAAAAGCAGGTCTCAACAAACGCCCCACTTAGTTAAAACAGTTTCTAATAATGGGTACGTTTGTGACAGCCAATGCATGGGCTTCAAGACGAGAAAAATTTGTGCCCACACGGTCGCTGTGGCCGCTCATAACAGGAGCATTGCATCGTATGTAAACTGGTACCGAAACAAAGAAAAAAAAGAAAACTTGACTGCATTGACAACGTTTGCGGTCAACAAAAGTGCAGGTGCCAAAAAGCCAGCAAGAAAGCGTATTAACAAGTCACCAGATGTTATGACTTCGAGTATGTTAACAGGAAGCATGACACCAAAGACCCTGGGTGAAGTTGTGGAAAGCGATCACGGTGCGTCGCAATACACCGCTGAAGCATCTTCTAACCCGCTTAGAATTACGATTAGGAAAAGCAAGCCTCCAAAGCCAACGGTACAACCAACACTCAGCACCCCGTTTGAACTAGTTGAGCTCAGCAACCGGATCAAGAAGTGTGCTGCTGGATGCAAGGGCGACATAAGAGATGGACCGGACAAATTCTCTCGAGGAGAAATCGACGATAAATATTGCATCCGTCACAAGGAGCATGACTTCGTGTGGATCGCGAGTCACAATAAATATAAAAAAACTTTTGAGAATAAGCACTACCATTTGTATGCTAATTGTGTTAGGGAAAGGAATCCTCATTTCGAACCTAGTAAGGTGAACATTCTCTGCGCGTTAGAAGGAAACGCAATTCAAATTTTGAAAGACAGACTGTATTAGTTAAGGCTTGGTTGTGAAATTGTTTTCCTAGCACTTATGGTTTCGTGATTTTTGTGAGCTTCATTGCCGTTCTAGGAATTTTTGAAAATAATTCTACAAAACGGCAAATTGAATAATTTGCATAATTATGTAACGACTCACAAGGAGCATTGAATATTAAAAATGCTTCTGTGTATGTGTGTGTGTGTGTGTGTGTGTGTTGCGTTATGGGTGGTGGGGAAGGGGTTATAATACACGTTATTAAAAAACAAAAGGAAAGGAAATTTGGTGCTTGCTCCGTGGTCCAAACGCTCTTTTTTGGGGTGATGGGGGTCGCCCCCCTGTTGACTCTTCAAAAAACTGGCAAGCCGTTAACTTTTTAAAACTGTAGAAAAGCGCACGCAAGTATGCTTCTAGCCCTAGAAAACAAGAGGCAGCATTTCGAAGAGGATCTTTGTTTGACTACAAAAGTAATTGCTGCGTGAGGAGACCACCACGTCCTACCCGACCATGTGCTAGTGTTGCTTGGGATCTCACACAAAAAATTGTTTTGTGAAACAACAGAACCGTAATTTTTGATGTCTCTCTCTCATTGTCAAGGGTCGAGGGTAACATTTTTTTCCAATTTTTTTTTGGGTGGAAAGGTAACAATCGATGCAATCAATGTCATTAAGAAGAATTTAAAAAACAAATGGCGCGTGAACATCTTGTAGTTGTTGGATGGGGAGGGGAGGGGGGGTTGGAATAGAGAAAAGCTCCAGGAAATCCCAATCATCCCAATTTTTTTTTCGAAGAATTGCATTTATAACACCACGGAAATCCATACCAGAACACGTTACTTGAAAACGCTGATTTAAAAAAAAATTGTGTAAACGAAGTTTAAAGTGTCGTGAAACAAGAATGAGTGCGTTGAATTATGAAATTCTGGTCCAACCAACAAGAAAGGAACGAAAAAACTCTTATTGCGTTGTAAAATGTGCCATAGAATGTGTCATAAACGAACGATGCTTCCCTTTGCGTGCAAAATAGGAAATAATAGCTGAAGCCGTTGTGAAGAAAGTTTTTGCGCAGACACCTCTGATTTCTGTTTGAAATAAACATGTGTACAAAATTAGTTTCACCACATGACTTCCTATTATCCCACTTCCGCCATCAACTGCGCCGATAAGTGTTGGTTTTGCGTTCCTTTTGTGTTTCAGGGTGTTTGAAATTTCTACAGTAATACATTTTTTAAGCTTCAGAACATAACGTTGGTAATTGAAGGAGTTTATTATTGCGGCGCGACTCGGGCGATAGCATCAACTATCTACTTTTATCACTCCAGCTACGCACCTACGTACCTAGGTCACGATTTCCGGCGTCGGTGCGGATCGATGAGTTGTATTTTAAAATTTCATGGCGAGTTTCTACTTCATTGAAAGCAGGACAATTATTCCTCTCTCCATCGTCGTTTGGTGCCCCTGCCTATGCTCTATGACATTTTTTTTTTTGACATTTTTTTCTTCCTTCACAGGAAGGGAAGGGAGAAGGTTCTTTTCTTTTAATTCGAATGTCCACGTACTATTGAACAACAACAAGAACATCACATTTTCTTTATGGATGTTCCACCCACCCCCACCCCCCCCCCCCCCTCCCAACAACTAAAAGATGCTCACGTGCCATTTTTTTTAATTGATTGCATCGAATATTACCTCCTCAAAAAAAAAAATTGGAAAAAAATGTTTGACCACATGTCCACAAAAAAATAATGTATTTCTATTATTTTCACTCTAATTTTAATATTTTTTTTATTTTCTGTTTTTCTGGGGGTAGCCCATAGGGTGGCCCATAGGGTGGCCCATAGGGTGGCCCATGGGCTAGCCCATGGGCCCGGGCCCAGGTTTTGTCCACACCCTATGGTCGAATGGATTCGTCCAAATAACTGAATAAACTACAATAGATACTCCTCAATGTCGCTTTAACAATACGAGGAACGTTTTTTTGCAGTGATTAAAAGGCTGTTTGGCTTATTCGCTTTTCACTGAACGAAATCCCATCGTCAGGCTGCAATAGCTCTTTCACACTCCTGTTGATCGCATCTTCTCCATATCGAGTGTAATATCGGGAACAAATGTGCACAATTCGTCCAAGTATACAACAATGATCCACGCTCAATTATTTCAATGTCCTTTTAACAATTCTAAGTCCATTTCTTGCGGATGATATTATCAGTGTTCTTAATAGAATATTTCCATTTAAACAGAACCCATCTCTTTTATTGATGTGTCGGGAAAAAAATTCGCCTTACTAGTACCCTCTAGAATATTCCAAACATATGCGTAAAAGGCACTTGAAACAATAGTACTACTAAGTAGGGGAGGTAAGAGTAAAGTGTTTAATCTGACTTTAATGAATAAATTAATGAAAATCGAGTGAGTGAGTGATCGAGTGCCATTCGAGTGCCTCCAAAAGCCCATGGCATGACTACGTCATCCATGAGCTAAAAACCACCTAGACAGCTTTATAGTTTCTTTTAAAACTAACCTGAGTTTATTCTTCGTAAGAATTTATCTTTTCCGACGTAGAATTTCTAGTGGACAATAAGTGAGAGTTTTATGACCAAAGAAGGTTTAATTGAACTCAATTTAAGTGGGTTTTAATTTTTGTTCAACAGACTGGAAGAAACAATTACCGGGGAGTAGCAAAACTAGCAGCAGTTGGGGAAAGGCCAGATGCAGTCCTGATGTGCCAATGCTGGCATCAGTGTAGTGCAGTCATTGATTAACATTGCTCCAATGAATTTAGCAATGTAATTACCTACTCCCTGTGTGACTGATTCCAGTTTCCTGTCATGGAATCACCTCCGAGCCAGTGAGCCTCACTTAGTCCAACCACATGCCTACCATGCTGCTCACAATCACAGACAATCCAGCTTGTGAGTTGATCCTCAACTCTACAGTTGAAATCTGCAGGCGTGAACAGCCTGAACAATGGAGAGCATTATGGGAATACCCCTGCTCTGATCAGAGGCCTGGGACTGACTGGTTCCCAGACTTCAAATGTGGTCCTGTCTATTCACCTTTTCAAGTTTATGGACCGTTCATTTTTTGTGGGGTATGGGTGCTGGTGGGATTTGAAGAAAAGCTCTTGTAGAATATGATGACCCCCCCCCCCCCCCCTCATCATCAGAAAATTTTTAGGATGCCCCCCTTTTCCCCAAAATAATTGAGATGACGCCCCCTCCAAAAAAAACAACAAACAAAACAAAACAAAAAACGAGAAGAAAGGTTTCTTTTTCTTTTTGTGAACGTTGATACAGTCCTTTATAGAATTCAACTCTTGAAAAAAAAAACACCAACATTTGTCGAATTAAAGGAGTTGCAATAAGAGCGATAAAGTTTGAAGCAGCGCGAATTCACTCTTTGGGTGACTTTGCCGTCTTCTTTGCTTAAGCTCTCTATTATCACAGATACCGCCGTCACTGCAAAACTTGAAAGAATTTTTGGTGAGCCCCTTTACACCCAATATTTTTTTGACCCCCCCCCCCCCCCCCCCTTGGAAGCCATATTTTTGGGCATGACCCCCGTCAAATCCTAGCAACCTCCCTCCCCACCACCACCACCCCACCTGATAAAAAATGAACAGAGTGGTGTTAAAACGTAATCGACCTTCATTGTTTCAGTTTTTAGAGGGAAAGGTTGTGGGTTTACACTGTTAGATCCAACACTTAATTGTATTATCTAAACCCACGTTTAAAAGGTCTTTAAAAAGGCTTTTTTTATAGTGGATAGTGCTCTTAGTTTATCCAGTTAGTTTACAGGCACTCCACTCAAATACATAGAAACAAATAATTCAAATACAACATAACAGGATTAAAAACTCCAACTGGCAAGAGGCAACCACTTGGCTTTTTACAAGCGTGGACAAGGATTTGAACTCGGGACGACCGAGAGTAAATCAGCAAGTCGCCAGAGCGGGACTTGAACCCGGCACCACTCAGCCACACTTCCTCCTTTCTTAGCTCGATAGCAACGGCCCAATTATATTAGTATCATCCCCATGTTGCATTGTTAGAGTAGCTTTTCCCGTGCTATTATTCGCTGTATTTGCTTTTCCCGCGCTTTTATTGGTTATATTTGCTTTTCCCCCGTTTTTATTGGTTATTGGCATCTGTATTTGCACTTAGTTGTTATTGGTTCTTGTCTGTCTCTTCTGAGATTTGAGGGAACATTGCATTGATCTAGCTTAATAATTGTGAAGAGTGTGTTAACTCTTCTTTTTTGACTGATACACTTAAAGACTTGTAACTTGAAGGGGGATTTTACTGCAATTAAACCGATGTCCGATTTTTTAACACTTAAGAAGGCAAAACTTCACGAATTTGTCAGTATAATCTTTGCATAAGTAGTGTAATATAATATTATCAGCACAAACATCAAAACTTACAAAAGTTTAAAGCAAAAATTTGAATTGATATGGTCTTATCCCATGAAAATCACTATAAATTGGTTGTTGCCGGAATGTTGGCTGGCCGTCAGCCTAAAGTCGCGTCTGTTTATCAAAGCTACTGTAGGCTTTCTGTAAGCCAGTGTTTAATAACCAGACCTTACTAAAAAGGGATTATACGTTCCTTGTCATCATTACAATTAAAGTTCCATATCATTGCTTTCAGTGATACCTAACATATACATTATTTTAGATACACAAAACGGTAAATTTATGTGAAGAAGTTGATTTTATTTGGGTCCATTGTAATTAATAAATATATATAAAATGTATTTTCTGTACACATGTATTCACTAAAGATACCAAACAATTACGGACTTTAATTTCCCTGTTAATTTTCTTCGTGGCTGAACCTCACAGTATATGACAGCTGATATGTTTGTAATAACACAAAAGGTTTTCTAAGAGTCCACGGTTTTCTGTTTCAGTTACTCACCGTATTATATTATTGGTGTGATTTGTTTTCATACAACATAATATTAACTCGCCTAAAAAATAAAAAAATTGGTTGCTTTGAGTGTGTATATCTAGTTCAGTATAGAACCTTACCCTATTTCTGGGGTTTCAAGTGCTCAATAAGATCTCTTAGGCCCTTACACTGTCCTAGGCCTGTTGGGGATACAATTGTAATAACTCGTTAAAACAGAGCTCACAACGAAATCTGGACAAGACAGAGTCAAATAACATCACCTGTCAATCAAAGTGTTTTGGTTTCTACCTTCTCCCCAGTTACCCTTTGTACAAGAGAATATACATGTTTTAAAAAAGCCAAATGAATGCATGGAGTTAAACAGTGATAAGTCTTCTTATATCTTATAATTTGCCATTTTGGGGGACACGGCCTATATTATTTGCTCGCCCAAAATTTAAGTTATTCACGTAGCGAAGGTTAATAATTTTGTCGCGCAGCACAGCGCGCGTTTCGCGCGTGGATCATAGCAGCCTGGCAAACTCGATTGACTCTTATATATTTTCATTAAACATCGCCTTCTCATTGGTTAAGAGCCTACAGGTAGTTTTGGAAATCATCGCAACCTACATATTAGTTATCTGCTAGCAGATTACTGACTAATCCGTGAGTGTCCCGCGCAATGCATGATTTCCAAGAGCAATAACAAACTGTGTTCCATGCGATGCTGTGTTTGTCCCTATTTCCTTCAAAACAACGTATAATAAAGCAATTGTTACTCATTCGGGTTTTTCGAGCAGGTAACACCATAGTCACATGTTAAAACCTATCGCGCTTAGCCAATTCTGGTCTCCTTCACAGCTGTCCGTCAGATGCCCTAAAGTAGAGCCATTTTCTAGTCTTTATCTCGCTTAAAAGGACCCAAACCCAAAACTCTGCCTACCAGTCGAGTATTAAGCTGGCTGCTGTTCCCGATGCTTAATAATAGCTTGCGAAGCTCGGGCATTTGTAGAAGACAAAATCTGGCGAAAACAAAAGTTTCACTGTCCGCTCAAGTTTTACCTTTCGTCCCCCCTCCCTTCCCTCCCCTACTTCTTTTGGTTTCCTTTAACTTTTCTTTTTTACGTTTTCCCCAGGTCCAGACCTTTTCAACTGAATTGCCCTTATTTGGGTATGACTTGAAAGTTATGTCCCCCCCCCGCTTTCCCGAGGTGGGTACTCCCTTATATGACCTGAGATGTGCCGCTGGACAGGGTGTGGTTTTTGTCCTTTCTGTCCTAAACAGAGTATACAATTTCGCCCATACTGTCCTAAGCAGGGTAACAAAATTGAGGGTGTTGTCCTAAACGGTTTGTATTTTAGGAATTTTTAGCCCTAAACAGGTTTTTGCTTTACCAGTTTGGGGGGCTTATATTTGGAGAGACTTTTACATGCAGGGGCCTATTTTTGGAATTTTACATATGTTTTTAATAGAGCACTTTTTCCCGCTAAGATGTAGGCTCTGCTCCGTGTTGGGTAGATGTGTTCAAAAGTGTAAGCGGTAGGGGGGAAATAAAAACGAAACATCGTTATATGGCCAAAAAAAGGCATTTCCAGGTCTTTAGGTTTTGCTGACTGTTTGGTGAGACTTGACAGTCTTAAAAATTCGCGGTTCTGAAAATGACGTGGTCTGTGAAAACGTTGTGACATGAGACAAGAAGTTGCTGGCTCCACGACAGGGTAAAAGGCTCCTGTGTGGAATCTTTCATAGAGAAAGTTGATCTGCGACTTGCTCCTTTTTTTCGAACATCGGGCCGGATATTGTGATTATGGACGTGATTTGGAGTAAAGTGTTGCAGGTGTACGGGCGCTGTCATTTGTGGGGAGCCGGGCTCAAACCTTGTCACCTGGTGTTGGCAGGTTCCACAGGTTCTGCTTTCCCCAGTCCTTTAGTAGGGAGCTTAAACAACTACGACGACGACCACAACGACGAATTCAAAACACGATGAGTTTAATGTTCAAAACAACAGCTCTGCAGGTGTATCACTCTTTTTAGTACATTTCTCTGACGTCCACTGCACGACTACGACGTGAAACCTCCTAATTTCACGTTTTATGGAGGACGTGGACATACGAAGACGAATTTTCCTTCCTCTTATTGAACCTAAATCAACACCTTAAGAATTCAACTCCGGGAAAAGTCGCCTGTATTTGACATATTGAGAGGGTCTAAAGAAACGCGGTTAAGTTTGAAAGAATGCAAATTCATTTTTTACCGACGTTTTCACTGCCGTCGTCGTCCTTGCTTAAGGTTCCTAGTTTAACCCCAGGTAAAGATCACTCCATGTAAGGGAATCCGGATTCCCGAATCCGAGACGTTTTGCTCTTGGAATCCGCGATCCGGGAAATTTTTGTTTATTGAATCCAGAATCGTGGCCTTTGAAATGTGGAATCTCACTAACGATTGGAGTCCGGAATTCAACTTCCACCATCAGAAACTGGAATTCAGTGCCTGGAATCCGGAAACCATTGAATGGAATCCGGAATCAATGACGTGGAATCTGGAATCCAAGACAATCTTGGATTCCAGATTCCACGACATTGAATGGAATCTGAATCCAATACAATCTTGGATTCCCTTACATTTGAGTGGAGTACGCGTGCGCATTAGAAGAGATATATTTTTCGGCACTTCATGATTGCTGGCTTCAATTTCCCCTTAAAAAACTAAGGTTCTGCTCTCCTGGTCACAGAGTATTTGGTCTTCTTACTTCCACCCTCTTTCTCCAACTCCGTCATGACGTCAGTTTAAATCCCTGTAATGCTAAAAAAGCGTATAGATGGAGAACAATCTGACACACATTTTCTCGGAACTGAACAAGACTATAACAGATGTATATATTTTGAAGCCTTGGACTTGTTAGAGAACGGGATCAAGTCTAGGGTAGATTGATCAACCAGGTTATAAAATCCAGGAGCGTAGCGTCCAAATACACATACGCCCGTGTGTACAGCTAAGAACTGAAAAATAAATATTCCTGAAAGCATTTTTATCATTAAACAAGGGTGACCGATAAATGTTTCGCATTATATTGGTGTCTTTTACCCGTCTGAAGGGTAAACGTCTCGCCCTTAACCAGTGAATCAGACTAGGGATGTCTCACAGTAGAGACGAGGAGAGACGTCTGTGTCATACAGGCTATCTCGCCATTAAATGCTTGTACTTTCCTCGATGGCGTCTCTGTTTTACCTTTTTTCCGTAAACACTGTACCTTAACGACGACACTAGAGATGGATAAAATATATTCTAACCATTTGCATTTTCTTTCTTATTTATTAAAATGTCCTGTGGATAACGCAGCAAATGGCATTTCCTAACCCCTAAATTAAAAAAATTTCTGAGGGAGCATGCCCCCAGACGGTGATCCCACTACTTTAGAGTGCCTTCGGACTTCTAACTTTTTTTGCCTTTGCGTACACCTTCAAAATATCACGCTACGCTCCTGAAATCTATAAGAATCTCGAAGACAGTTTCAGAAGCTGCAATTTTTATGGTTCAGATATACGCAGGGAACGTCTTGAAACGCAGCTATTTTGAAAATGCTTGCTAAAGAAAGTTTCATAGCCTCTGTGTCCTCCACAATAGAATTTATTAATTCAAATGGCATTGCTTCATTCAGTGAGACTGTTACGAAAAACTCTGTATCGCGTGACTAGCGTGACTTTCTAGAAGCTTCGCGAAAGTTCATAATTTGTTTATTTTAGGATCTTGCTTAAGTGTTTCTAAAACGGTATATTTTGTAACCTTTTTGTAATCTTTCTATAATTAGACTATTTAGAAACTTCTAGAATATTATTGTAAACGTATATAAGTAAGCGATTTCGAGCGAAGTTTTAACTAGTTTACCACAAGCGAAGAGAGTTTGACGATCAGTCGTGTTTAGTCAAGTGTGACGGAAGCAGTGTTTATTCAAGTTGGCAGAGGCCGTGTAAGTTTATTGAAGTTGGCGGAGGCCGTGTGAGTTTATCGAGTTACGTGCTGTTGTGGAGTTTTACTTCGTGGAAACTACGTTCATTTTTGGAATAAATCTTCTTGTTGCTGTTCCGACAACCCTGCGTTCAGTCTAGTTTGCAAGCTACCCGTCCTCTAAAAGATTACCCGCGTAACATTGGGGGCCTGTCCGGGAGAGGAATTCAACTGTTTGCTGACTACAGTAACCAGGAAAGGATAGTTCAAGAAGAAGGAGTCACTGAGAAGTAACAAGAACTGTTGTAAAGAAGCATATCTGGTGTGTTTGCTGTTAACTACAGCTATGGAAATGGAAAGGCTTTTACAGATTGGAGAAAAGTTCGGATTGGAAGGAGATAAACTGCTCGAGTTTGTGCGGGAGCAACAAAAGTTAGAAGAAGACAGACGGAGGGAAGAAGAAGAAAGAAAAAGGGAAGAAGAAGAAAAAGAAGAAAAACGTAGACAATTAGAAGAAGAGAGAGAAGAAAAACGTAGACAGTTAGAAGAGGAAAAAGAAGAAAAGCGGCGGCAGTTAGAAGAAGAAAAGGAAGAGAGACGTCGAATACTTGAGGAAGACAGACGGAAGGAAGAAGAAGAGAAAGAGCAAAGGCGTAGAAGAGAAGATGAAGAGAGAGAAAATAGGCGGCAAGAACGCGAACTGAGAAAATTAGAGATGGAAGCAGACTTGTTGAAGCAGAAAGAAGCTATTGAGGCCGCTAAGAGAGAGCATGAATTGGAGCTCGCTCGTCTAGGACAAGGCCGTAACGTCGCCGAACGCGCCGAATTAAGAGAGGATAGGGCCAAGGCACCCAAGCTCCCCTCATTTGTGGATGGTAAGGACGACTTGGATGCTTACCTACAAAGATTTGAGAGGTTCGCAACTACAGCTAGATGGGAGAAAACAGGATGGGCCTCGAAACTTAGTGCTCTTTTGTCTGGACGTGCCCTAGAAGTTTATTCGCGGTTATCCGAGGAAGCAGCCCAAGATTATGATCGAGTGAAGTTAGCTTTGATGAAGAGATATGACCTTACCGAGGACGGCTATCGTCGTAAATTTAGAGCATCAAAGCCGGAAGTTGACGAAAGTCCTGAACAGTTTATAGTAAGACTGGATAGATATGTGTTGCGTTGGTTAGAGCTGTCGAACACTGAGCGTTCTTTTGAAGGCCTGAAAGATCTAATTGTGAAAGAGCAGTTTATTGACTCTTGTCCAAAGGAGTTGGCTATTCACCTTCGTGAAAGAGCCCCGGAAACGCTTGTCCAGATAGCCAAGATTGCCGATCAGTACTTAGAGGCACACGGAAAACATTTGTTCAGTCCCGCGAGTAGGAAGCCTGTGGTACCACCTCAGAAGGAAGAAACAAAGAACCAGCAGAATGATTCAACGATAGTAGAGTGTTTCAAGTGTAACGCTCGTGGTCACAGGGCTGTGAACTGCCCATCTCTGATCAAGAGATGTTTCATGTGTGGGAAGCAAGGACATGAAGCTAGAAACTGCCGCTCAGGTAAACAGAGGTCAGGAGGACAAAATAGAAATGGTCTCCCTGTGCAGCGTGGGCAAGTGAGTGCCGGTTGTTTAGTTAAGCCACCTGAGGTTAAGCCTACAGAAGAAGAAGTTAGAGCCTGTATCAAGGATGATAAACTGTTGTTAGCCAGTGGTAAGAAGATTCCAATAGTAAGCAATGCCTGCCTTGAACCACTATCTGGCGATCGATTGAAAATGCCTGTTGTAAAAGGAAGAGTGGGAGAGAAAACTGTGGATGTCTTGAGAGACACCGGCTGTAGTGGTATAGTGGTTAAGAAGAATCTTGTGTCTGAGGATCAGTTTACTGGTGATTTTAATGTTATGCTGCTCATTGACAATACAGCGAGGAAGGTACCCATTGCAAGAATTACGGTTGATACACCTTATCTCAAGGGGCAAGTGGAAGCACAGTGTCTCCCGGATGCCATTTATGACCTGATAATAGGTAACGTTCCTGGAGCTAGACCCGCTGATGAACCAGACCCAACTTGGCAAGAAGCATGTGCTGTAACCACGAGAAGTCAAGCTAAGAAAGACGGTGGAGTTAGCCCTTTAAAAGTACCAAGTTACCAAGAGAGCCCTATTGTAGATAAACAGAATCTTAAACAGATGCAGAGTGAAGATGAGAGTTTGCGGAAGTACTGGGACCGAGGTGATATACTAGTGAAGGGTCAAGCTGAGATTGCTTTTGAAGTAAAGGGTGGGATATTGTACCGCATCTACAAACACCCTTTTGTGAATTGTGGCAAGCCTGTGAAGCAAGTGATGGTCCCTAAGCAGTTAAGACCTCGAATAATGGAAGTGGCTCATGGATCTATAATGGGAGGTCATTTAGGTATTAAGAAGACGACTGACAAGATTCAGAGCGCATTTTATTGGCCAGGTATTCAAGGTGATGTAACCCGTTTCTGCAAATCATGTGATGTCTGTCAGAAGACCGTGAACAAGGGATCGGTTCCGAAAGTGCCATTACAGAAGATGCCTTTGATCGATAAACCATTTAAGAGAGTAGCCATCGACCTTGTCGGACCTATCAGTCCACCAAGTGAAGAAGGGCATAGGTACATCCTGACACTTGTTGATTTTGCGACTCGCTATCCTGAAGCCGTTCCTTTAAAGACTATTGACACCGAAACTGTTGCAGAGGCGTTAGTAAATATCTTCAGTCGGTTGGGAGTTCCTGAAGAGATTTTAAGTGACCTTGGTACACAGTTCGTATCTGATTGCATGAAGGAAGTAACACGATTGCTGAGTATCAAGCAGATCACAACCACGCCCTACCACCCTATGTGTAATGGTTTAACTGAGAAGTTCAACGGAACAATGAAGCTTATGTTAAAGAGATTGTGTAGTGAACAACCAAGACAGTGGCATCGATTTATCAACCCTTTGTTGTTTGCTTATCGTGAGGTTCCCCAAGAGTCTACTGGTTTTTCACCATTTGAGCTGTTGTATGGAAGAGCCGTTAGAGGACCAATGACTATTCTTAAGGAGCTTTGGACGAAAGAAGTTGAGGAACCGGAAGTTAAGAACAGCTACCAGTACGTTTTTGAGCTGCGAGAGAAGTTGGAGGACACTCTTAAATTAGCCCACAGTCAGTTACAGAAGGCTCAAGATAAAGGAAAGCACTATTATGATCGCAAGACTAGAGCCAGAAAATTTCAGCCAGGTGAGAAAGTCCTTGTACTACTACCAACCGATCACAATAAGTTGCTGATGCAGTGGAAGGGTCCTTTTGAAGTGAGTTCAGTAGTAGCCCTTAACGACTACAGAGTTAAAGTGAAAGGAAAGGAGAAAGTTTACCACGCGAATCTCCTCAAGAAGTATTTTGAAAGAGATGAAGCTACAACAGAAGGAGCAGTAGCAGTGGTAAAAGCAGATGATTATTTTGAGGAAGATATGCACTGTGAAATTGAAGAATGTGAAGTAAAGGATGCGGAGGATGATGATAATGTTGATTTCCTAGAGATCGGTCGCTATGTTGCTAAGGAATCTGTTGCAGACGTTGCAACCGGGTCAAATCTTACTGACGAACAGCGTTCTGAGTTTATGGACCTAGCCAATCAGTTTTCAAGTCTATTTACCGAGGCACCAGGTACTACGGACCTCGCCCAGCATCACATCAAACTCACCTCAGATGAGTCTGTTCGGTCAAGACCATATCCAGTTCCTTACAGCATGAGGGAGTCGTTGAAGAAAGATATCGCCGACATGATTAACATGGGAGTTATTAGGGAGTCTGATTCACCGTATGCGTCACCGGTTGTTGTGGTGAAGAAGAAAGACAACACCAATCGAGTCTGTGTTGACTATCGGAAGCTAAACAAACTGACTGTTATTGATCCTGAACCAATGCCGACCGCGGAACACCTGTTCCAGAAACTGAGTGGTGATAAGTTTTTCACAAAGATTGACCTTAGTAAAGGCTATTGGCAAATTACCATACCTGAGGAGGATATTCCGAAGACCGCGTTTGTAACACCCGATGGTTCCTACGAGTTCTTAAAGATGCCGTTTGGAATGATTAACTCTGCAGCAACCCTGAAGAGAGCTATGAAGAAATTAATTAAGGATTTAGACAACGTCGATTTTTATTGGGACGATATATTGGTTCATACACGCACATGGGAAGAGCATATTAAAGCCCTCCGAGAGTTGTTTGCACGTTTAATGAGAGCTGGGATGACTATTAGACCAACTAAGTGTATTTTTGGAGCTAGCTGCGTTGATTTCTTGGGTCATCGCTTAGAACAAGGAGTGCTTGGTCTACACGAGGAGAATGTCGATAAGATTAAGAATGCACCACGGCCAGGTACTAAGAAGCAAGTTCGTTCGTTTGTTGGTTTGGCTGGATATTACCGAGACTTTATCCCTAACTTTGCAGCCATTGCAGCCCCCCTATCGGATCTGACACGCAAAGGTCAACCATCTAGGGTCGAGTGGGGACAAGCACAAGAGAAGGCATACCAGACCATCAAATTTCATTTGACGAATGAGCCAATTCTCTGTCTTCCGGACCCAAAGAAAACTTACTACTTGCAAACGGATGCATCAAATACTGGAATTGGTGCAGTGTTAATGCAGAAGCATGATGAGAAGCTGTTCCCCGTTTGCTATGCAAGTAAGAAATTGTCAAGCGCTGAGAGGAACTATTCCACAATTGAGAAAGAGTGCCTAGCAGTAGTCTGGGGTATCAAGAGATTTCATCTCTACTTGTACGGAGTTCCCTTTGTTTTGCAGACGGATCATGAACCCTTAAAGTATATGAACAGTGCTAAGTTTGCGAACGGACGTCTTATGCGTTGGGCTATGTTTTTGCAAAGTTATACATTCAGAGTTGAAGCCATTAAAGGCTCAGAGAACGTTGGAGCGGATTACTTGAGTCGAGCTGAGGAATAGGTTTATTGACATTGAACTGCCCCTCATTTAGCAATTTTTCGTGTTTAGGAGAAATTTAGGAAATTTCTACTGAAAGGGGGTTATGTTACGAAAAACTCTGTATCGCGTGACTAGCGTGACTTTCTAGAAGCTTCGCGAAAGTTCATAATTTGTTTATTTTAGGATCTTGCTTAAGTGTTTCTAAAACGGTATATTTTGTAACCTTTTTGTAATCTTTCTATAATTAGACTATTTAGAAACTTCTAGAATATTATTGTAAACGTATATAAGTAAGCGATTTCGAGCGAAGTTTTAACTAGTTTACCACAAGCGAAGAGAGTTTGACGATCAGTCGTGTTTAGTCAAGTGTGACGGAAGCAGTGTTTATTCAAGTTGGCAGAGGCCGTGTAAGTTTATTGAAGTTGGCGGAGGCCGTGTGAGTTTATCGAGTTACGTGCTGTTGTGGAGTTTTACTTCGTGGAAACTACGTTCATTTTTGGAATAAATCTTCTTGTTGCTGTTCCGACAACCCTGCGTTCAGTCTAGTTTGCAAGCTACCCGTCCTCTAAAAGATTACCCGCGTAACAGAGACTGCAACTGTTTAAGTGAAACTGGTATTAGTTATGCTTATAGCTTGCTTAGGTGGGTCGCATCCTTTTTGCAAGGGAGGGCTCAGGTCATACGCGTTGGCGCCTCGGTTTCTGCTCCTTTATGTCTAAATGGAGGCATTCCTCGGGACAAAAATTGGGTCCTAAGTTGTTTGCTGTTATGGTCAATGACCTTGTTCAAAGTTGGGCGCCAGCATTAAATTCGTGGATGATCGGTTTTGGAGGTTGTACCTCGCAATTCGCCGGCCCTCCTTATTGAATGTAGTAGTTGATAGTAGTAACAATCTTTTAGTAGGAAGCTCCATCACTAAAAGTGGTTTACATAGAGGTCCTAAAACTAGATATATACTAAATAATAATATAGAAAACAATCTATAAATTAGAGCTAAAACAGGAATACGTAAATTTTACAACATATACATTACAAAGATTAAAAATAGTAATAATAATAATAATAAAAAAAATAGTAATAGTAATAATAATAATAATAATTAACCATAAAAAAAGAAAAAAGACACTTCTTCTTGATGATATCCACGCTTTCGCTGTTAACAACAATATGCGCTTAAACCCTCGTAAATGCAAGACCATGAATGTTGACTTTCAATAGTTGCGTGCCGCGCCCAATCGCGGTTGGTGGGTACGATATTGAACAGATCCCTACATTTAAGCTCCTCGGTGTCCATCTTTCTGAGGACCTCACTTGGACAGTGCTCTGCGAATACATAGTGAAGAAGGCCAACAGACGGCTTTATGCACTGAGACAACTCATAAAGTGTAAAGTTCCGTCGGCTGATATTGTTCATATCTACTGCGCGCTAATTCGCTCCGATACTGTCTAGAGTACGTCTCCGCTGCCTTTGCTGACTTGCCTAAGTATCCTGCTTGCTATCTTGAGAACGTGCAAAAAAGGGCCCTTTCCATCATTTGGCCTGGTATTTCGTATGAAACAGCACTTGACAAAGCTGCATTATTCTCTCTTTCTGACCGTCGAGCCGTCTCGGGTATTAAATTTATAGGTAAGGTTCGACTAGGTAACCCATTATACACAACAGAGTGGTACCTATATCTACCAATGAGGTTGAAACAAAAGAAATAGAAAAATTACCTGAGATAAAATATTAATTACAACATATATATAAAAGCTTGTAAGGTATCCCACAATTCAGTCTTCTGACTGCAAAAGGGACAATAAACCAGTGATTTGATTTGATGCCTGCCACAAATGCTTTGAGTGAAAGGTCTTACAGTGCCTTAAGAAGAATCAAGAATTACCTTAGGTCTACCATGACGCCAAAAATGATGAACAACCTTATGCTGATGTCAGTATACAAGGCATGGCCAGAAATTTCAGACAGACAGCTGCATGAAGTGCGAGCTCATGTAATTTTTCTTTCGTTTAGGTAGAATCAGTGGAAATGTAGCATTTGCCAATTTGAAGACGCGGACAACCGCTTCTGGGACAACCTAAATCTAATTGACGTTGCTAACGACGTTTTACACCAGAAATTTTCGTAGGTTGTCAAAATTTGAACACTTTTCAGAAGTCGACCTACGTTGAACATTTAGCTAATTAATTAGTACTGATGGAAACCACTATATTTACAATTCCATAGCCTCCATTGTGACAATAATATGGTACTCGGCGGACACCGGTCCCTTTTTTTCTATCGTCTGGTACAGCCTATCCATAATATCTGTATTATACTCGGCTCGCTAATATTAATTGTCCTCATTTCAGTCAAGGTATTCAAATGTTACGTAGCAGCTCATAGGTTTTTTTTACTACAATACTGCAGGTAAACATTACTTGAAGATAACCTGAAAGTGGAAATAAACTTATGGCTCAGTCTGCATCAGAGCGAAACTGACCCGCTTTACGGACACCCACTTAACATGGACCCCCGGTTCTGAGGACAGTTTGCTTTGTCCCTGGAAAAAGAATACTCGCTGTTACATTTTATCAAAATTCAACCGGCTTGATACCGGGGGGGAGGTGGGGTATCGGTTCACAACAGTCATCATCATCATCATCATCATCATCATCAATCTTTATTTATACACGAAATCGTATCATTTTACATGGCCTTCCTAGGAATCGTGTTTAAAATTAGACTAAAATACTCTAAGGAACTATTTGACTATAAAGTTAAAATACAAAAACTTACATTATTAATAATCAGAGTTACAATGAGTCATGGTGTATTAAAATAATCTTTCCCATGAACTGAAGTTTTAAAAACATTTAAAATGGGCAGCTTTCTAATCTCTGAGGGAATCTTGTTCCACAGAACAGATCCTCTGTAGTAGACTGTTTTGTAACGTTGGTCCTTGCAACCGAAAAATAATTTAAGCAAAATTTTTTTTTAAAAGTGGAAGAAACTTATGCTCGTAATGACCAATAATTATGCCGAAAATTACGCTGGCACAATCTGTCAAAGCCTACCCTCTAGAAACACTGGCTGTTAAATAAAGGTTAGTCGAATGTACCATAATATGTTTATTGAATTATAGAACAGGATAAATGGCTCACAATTAGGGCCAAAGGTATCACAAACGTTCAGAAAAAAACTAGGTGTCGACAATAAAAATCAGAAAACTAATGGCAAAAAGAACCTCCAAAATTAATTCTCGGCTCTGAAATGCCAATCACCCTAGGTACATGAAAAAGACGAATAAAATAATGTAAAACTACAACATATTAGACTGATTATACCTGGTAACGAATTGGAAAATTGGACTCAAGTATAAGAATGGAGACCTATCTACGCAGTAACTTTGAACAATCTGCCGCTAGAAATAAAACTCAGTACAACTATGTCAATAATAAAAGCATAAAAACTACATGAAATTGCCAATAGACACGTCGAAAGTGCTCTATGACATAGGGTATAACAATGGATATATTCCTGATGTTTTAGAAAAAACATACGCGAATAATCCTCGGCTATGAAATAGCCATTCTACGCATAGGCGAGTGAATGCAAACCTACAACATAATAAACTGATTAAACCTAGTAACTGAATAGGGAATATGACTCCAGTATTAGAATGGAAACCTTGCTAGACAACAACTTTCAACAATCTGCCAATAGAAAAAGAAATTTAGAGACACGTCTGAAGTACCTTTGTCACTTATGGTATCAAATTATGGGAATAAAAATTGACTACTCAATGAATTTCTGATGTTCCTCAGGTGACTATTAAACAAGTTGCAAGTGCGCATGCACAAGCTTTCCACACGACTGACTAGTCGTCGTAAAATAAGCTACGAAAACTATACTCACTAATCATTGGACCTGGACCACGAAAAGATTTAACTTATTATTATTGTCCCCAGTTAGGTTGTATCAGCTAAACAAATCGACTTTTAATTAAAGTTGTTAAGTTATGTTATTTATAGAGACCTTTAGATTTAACGAAGAGGATGACTACGAGAACGACACTTCTCTGAAAATACACCCCCCGGAAATGGTATAATAATGTAAATACAAATTGACTACTGATTCCTGATGTTCCTCAGGTGACTACGGAACAAGTTGCAAGTGCGCATGCACAAACTGTGCACACGACTGACTAGTCGTAAAATAAGCTAACAAAAAGCTCACTAATCTTTGGGCTACGAAAAGATTAAAACTTGGTAATAATTTAATAACAATTTAATAATTTACCAATTTATATAGCGCGTATTAGATAGATAGATAGATAGATAAACTTTATTAATGTGTCAAGGCCACATAGCCTGGGAAAATCCCATACTAATTTGGCGACACAAATAATTTGCTGATCAATTCTTGTCCCCAGGTAGCTTGTATAAGCTAAACAAATCGACACTAATTTAAAGTTCTTAAGTTATGTTGCTTAATAAAAGCATCATCGTCTCTTCCTCATTAGAGTTCTTATCTTTGAGAACAAAGCTCCACCTCGTAATTGTGACACAAAGAAACTGAGTTCAACTTCATCTTGATGCAGCACCTACACAACACAAACAGCAAATAGCAACGTTAGAAAGCTAACAGAAGTAAAGAATACTGTCACCCCCCTCTAAGACGGACACTTTTGGGACCGAAACTAAGTGACCGTCTTAGAGAACGTCAAATAATTAAAAACATTAAACAAAGACAGGGACCAACACTGACCCGCGCTGAAGTACATGTGCTGTGTGTATCTGGGTAACATGAGCTCTGTTGCAGTTCACGTGCAATGAGAAGACCACCCATCAAAAACTTTTTTCCCCAGGGCACCATACCTGGAACCTCTTCTAAGCAACCAGGAAACCTTTGCATTTTCGGGTGGTCCCTCAAGGTAGGTTCCACTGTCGACTGTTTCAATAGACTGAAAAAAAAAACGGGCCACCGACACTTTGAAATGTAAAGAAAGAATCTCCTGTTTCACTGGCTCTGAAAGAACTACCAAAGTCAGACTCCCTTGTGAAAGGTTTGAACCCAGGTGTCATTTTATATGGGGCCGACCATTTTTTTCAGCATTATACGCAATGAAAGATTTTTTTTTTTCAGTGCAGAAATTTTTTTCTTTCTAAATCACTCTGCAGGATATATTTTTTTCTGAAATCACCCATTACTCCTCTGCTCTCAAATGTCAAATGGTCGGCCCCTAAGTAGGTTAAGTATGATCGTCCGGGTGAACGTAGTCCTGAATAGGACTGTTGCTGAAGTCAATGACTGACGTTTTCCTCAGGTAGTCATCTTCAGAGTCAAAGTGATTTTATCACATCAGTTGATGGTATAAAACTCTGGTTATCGATCTGATCGGTCAATTAAGTAATTATGTCACGATTTTATTGGTCGTCTGCGTTAAGTCGTGATGTTATTGGCTATGAAGACTCGAAATGTTATTAGTGCGTCTCGTTCCTTCTATTGTCACTGTTTAACAGTCGTTTGTTGTTAGCCAAATTGTCGGCTCTCCAACCATTTTAACGTAGTTAGTTTTCGCTGAGTTCGTCAGTAAGTCATTTGAATCCCTTTGTTGTGAACTTGACCTGTGACTGGCAGATTGATGCTAAGTGGCACCATCTGAGTTTATTGTCATATAACATTAAATGGCAGCAATATTTGCTTGTTAAAATGACTTTTGCTAAAGTGCTTAATATGATCGAAGGTTTATATACACCAAGAAATACCTTGCTATTCATTTGATGCCCTCAAACTCAAGCGTTACGTCGTCACCAATGAGAACAAACGGCGCCCAGTACTTCACTGCACTGAAGCGGTCAGACTTCCTCATGGATTTCATGGCCTCATTCAGGGCCTCACTGGCACTTCGTCCATCGACTAGTTGTCGGTAGAAAACTTTCATGAACTCCATAGTCGCCTCGTCGTCAATCGCCCACAGGGACACCAGAACAGAACGAGCACCAGCACCCAAAAATGCCCGTGCGATGCCGACCACACCCTCCGGTTTTACCTCTCCCCGAGCACTATGACAGCAACTAAGTACCACAAGTCTTGCCCTAATCTGCACCTTTAAAACATCTTTCATAGTTAAGAGATAGTCTTCCTTGTCTGGAATCGGGGATGAACGTGTTGTATTTGGGGTTAAGGCAATTTCCCCTGTTTCCATATTGCCATGAGCAGCAATGTGCACCAACGCAACCGAGGAGATACGTGTTAAGACTTCATCTTTTGTTGCCTGCTTTCCAACGAGAGGTACAGTTTGAAGTATTTCCCCAATCATCTGCACTTCCTTTTCGGCCCACTGTAACTGCTTTGGCGTCATTCCTTCATAAACTACCTCCTGTACCCACGGATCGCCGACGAGAAGGGCACCAGTCTTGCTGTGCCAATCTGCAGGACAATTTTGGATTAATCGCAGACTAGAAAGGGAAGGAAGTAGACGAATTTTAAAAGTTTCGTAGAGGTACTTGGATTTGAAGTCTATGAAAGCAGCATAAGGCGCTAAACACAGAGGTCCTTGTGGCACAATCACAACCTCATCGCTATGGAGTAAATCTCTTATAGGGCCTATAACAACATTGTAAAATGTGTGTAATGACTTCGTCTCAAAACATGAAGAATGAGACGTTGGGTTACTGGATCTTTCTTCCGCTAACTCTATATCGCTTGGGTTTTTTAAAGAGCGATCTTCACAATTAACATCAGCCCTCACACCTATTTCTTTACGTGTAGTTTCCAAAAGTGACTGAAAATAGGTTGTGACGGAGACATCGATCTGGCTTCTTCTAGTTTTTATTTCTTTTCCTTCCTCGTTCACCCAGAGAACTATTCCTTCCTCGTTGATACCTATGAAAGCTGTATTTGATGGTAGGTAACTAAGAATGTCAGGAGTTGTTGCAGAGAGTGGTCCTATTTCTGGAAGTAGCCCTTTAAACCCATACTTGAACTCTAGAAGATCTTTTAAAGCTTGTGCACGTCCATGATCAGCAGTTAAAAGTGCCTCGACGACTTCACCTTGCCTAAACTGCAGCCTCCATAGGTTCGAATAAGCAACATCATACGTACTCCTTAGGCTAATCTTCCATTCGTCATTAGCTATGAGCTTTCCCCTGATATGGTTTAACGCCATAGTACTGCTCTTATAACAGTGAATGGCTTTCTGGAAATCTCCAAGACTGTCATAGGCGTTGCCAAGATTACAGTACGCTCCTCCTTCTCCAGCCCTGTTTCCCACTTCTTTTGAAATTTTGAGGTGTCGTTCATGGTACTTTATGCCTTTCTGGAAATCTCCAAGACTGTCATAGGCGATGGCAAGATTACCGTACGCTCTTCCCTCTCCTGCCCTGTCTCCCACTTCTTTGGAAATTGTGAGGTTTCGTTCATGGTACTCTATGGCCTTGTGGAAATCGCCAAGACTTCGATAGGCGATGCCAAGATTACCGTACGCTCCTCCTTCTCCTGCCTTATCTCCCACTTCTTTCGAAATTTTGAGGTGTCGTTCATGGTACTCTATGGCTTCCTGGAAATCTCCAAGACTGTCATAGGCGATGGCAAGATTACCGTACGCTCTTCCCTCTCCTGCCCTGTCTCCCACTTCTTTGGAAATTGTGAGGTTTCGTTCATGGTACTCTATGGCCTTCTGGAAATCTCCAAGACTTTGATAGGCGATGCCAAGATTACCATACGTACTTCCTTCTCCTGCCCTGTCTCCCACTTCTTTCGAAATTTTGAGGTGTCGTTCATGGTACTCTATGGCTTTCTGGAAATGTCCAAGACTCAAAAAGTCGTTGCCAAGACTACCGTACGCTCTTCCTTCTCCTGCTTTATCTCCCACTTCTTTCGAAATTTTGAGATCGCGTTCATGGTACTCTATAGCCTTCTGGAAATCTCCAAGACTTTGATAGGCGTTGCCAAGATTACCGTACGCTCTTCCTTCTCCTGCTTTATCTCCCACTTCTTTCGAAATTTTGAGATCGCGTTCATGGTACTCTATAGCCTTCTGGAAATCTCCAAGACTTTGATAGGCGTTGCCAAGATTACCATACGTACTTCCTTCTCCTGCCCTGTCTCCCACTTCTTTCGAAATTTTGAGGCGTCGTTCATGGTACTCTATAGCCTTCTGGAAATCTCCAAGACTTTGATAGGCGTTGCCAAGATTACCATACGTACTTCCTTCTCCTGCCCTGTCTCCCACTTCTTTCGAAATTTTGAGGTCTCGTTCATGGTACTCTATGGCCTTCTGGAAATCTGCAAGACTTTGGTAGACGATGGCAAGATTACTGTACGCACTTCCTTCTCCTACCTTATCTCCCACTTCTTTCGAAATTTTGAGGTGTCGTTCATGGTACTCTATGGCCTTCTGGAAATCTCCAAGACTTTGATAGGCGTTGCCAAGATTACAGTACGCTCTTCCTTCTCCCGCTTTATCTCCCACTTCTTTCGAAATTTTGAGGTGTCGTTCATGGTACTCTATGGCCTTCTGGAAATCTCCAAAACTGAAAAAGGCGTCGCCAAGATTATCGTACGCTCCTCCTTCTCTTGCCTTATCTCCCACTTCTTTCGAAATTTTGAGGTGTCGTTCATGGTACTCTATGAACTTCTGGAAATCTCCAAGACTGTCATAGGCGATCCCAAGATTACCGTACGCTCCTCCTTCTCTTGCCTTATCTCCCACTTCTTTCGAAATTTTGAGGTGTCGTTCATGGTACTCTATGGCCTTCTGGAAATCTCCAAAACTGAAAAAGGCGATGCCAAGATTACCGTACGCTCTTCTTTCTCCTTCCTTATCTCCCACTTCTCTCGAAATTTTGAGGTCTCGTTCATGGTACTCTATGGCCTTCTGGAAATCTCCAAGACTGTCATAGGCGATGGCAAGATTATTGTACACTCTTCCTTCTCCTACCTTATCTCCCACTTCTTTCGAAATTTTGAGGTGTCGTTCATGGTACTCTATGGCTTTCTGGAAATCTCCAAGATTTTTAAACGCATTGCCAAGACTACCATACGCTTTTCCTTCTCCTCCCCTGTCTCCCACTTCTTTAAACATTTTTAGGCCTCGTTCATGGTAGTCAATGGCTATCTGGAAATCTCCAACACTTTGATAGGCGTTGCCAAGATTACCGTACGCTCCCCCTTCTCCTGCCTTATCTCCCACTTCTTTCGAAATGTTGAGGTGTCGTTCATGGTACTCTATGGCCTTCTGGAAATCTCCAAGATTGTCATAGGCGATGGCAAGATTACCGTACGCCCTTCCTTCTCCTACCTTATCTCCCACTTCTTTCGAAATTTTGAGGTGTCGTTCATGGTACTCTATGGCTTTCTGGAAATCTCCAAGATTTCTAAACGCATTGGCAAGACTACCGTACGCTTTTCCTTCTCCTGCCCTGTCTCCCACTTCTTTAAACATTTTTAGGCCTCGTTCATGGTAGTCAATGGCTTTCTGGAAATCTCCAAGACTGTGATAGTGTTTGCCAAGACTACAATATACGTTTTCCTCCATTGCCATGTCTCTTAGTTCTCAGACAATTTTCAGTTCTATTTCAAGAGATTTATGAAGTTCTGGGGATCTTTAATGTTGACATAGGAGTCTGCCACTTCTTGTCTTTAATGAAAATGTGCAGATATGATAGTTGTGGCTGCTTGAAAAATTTTTTTTAGCTCTCGGTCACACTTTTGCTAGTTTGGGTATTTCTGTCAGCTCTCCCTGAAAAAAGTATAAATATGTTGCGGTTTCATTTTCTGGTTTACGCAATTTTTCGCAAAAAAGTATGGCAAAGTATGATAAAGTGAAATATAAACTTAGAATAACTAAATTCTTATATTATTTTATTAATTGTCCTGTTTCTCTTAGTAACCTTTCATGTTATTTGAGTTTTAAGAGATACTACTAATGTACTGTTTAGGAAACTACTACTTCGAATTACTGACATTTTTGATTTTGGGGTTATTTTGGTCTCAAAAAATTGCACATAAAGTTTAGCCGTGTCTTTAGCAGATATATAGACACTCATTAAACATTTATTTCTTTTGTTTTTTTTCTTTATGAACTATTAATTATTTTTTCTGATATAGTTTCACTTAGTTCGGCGTGCACGTGAAACGTGATCCTTCAATAAACCCCGCCTTAGGGTCGTCGGTAATACGGTCACCTCGTTATTACGGCCACTTTTTTGCCGCCTGGCAAAACGGCCATACATTTTCTTGTAAACAAGAAAAACCCTCGTTAATATGGTCACCCATTAATACGGCTCAATTGTTTTTAGCCCATTTGTGACCGTATTAACTGGGAATGAGGCTGTGTAGGATGTGAAGAATAATGCAGATCGAATAGTGTGTTGTCCACCGAGGCCGAAGGCAACATATTCTCTGAATAATTCGCTTGATTTCACACGACGAAAGGGTCTACAAGGAAATCACATTTAAGGCAAGTTTAACACATCGTTTTTCCTTCACAAAATAACTTTGATCAAATTACGGCAGCAAAAAGTGACGTGAGTACTTCCAGAAATATACTAACTTGCAAACAGCAGTCATCTGGAAAAATTAAAAAAACTACAGGGGAATTGAACTATGAGTGTCGCATAAAGGACCCCAAACACTGTAACCAACACTTGTCGTAATTAAAAGTCATAAACGAGCCTTACAATATGTCTTGTGCTAGGCCTATGTCACTGTGTTTTCACGGACCTGTATACCGTGAAAGTCCGAAAAAATGCCCCGGGCCTTATATTTTTCAAAGGCCCTTTTTGAGGGGCTTATTTTTGGAGGGGCTTTTTTCCGGAGGGGCTTATCTACGGAAGGAGATTTGCGTTTCAAAATCGATTGGGCTAACCTTATAGCTGGATGTAAATTTACCCTTTTTGCTTTGTCTTACTTTGTATTTGAGGGAAATTTTCCAGGAACAAGCCCCCCGCCCTGGGGGGGAGGGGGGCTTATATTTGGAGGGGCGATTTAACGGAGCGTTTTTGGCGTTACCGGTGTGGGGGGCTTATACATGGAGGGGCTTATTTTCCCAATTTTATGGTATCTTAACATGATTTTTTAATAGAGCACTTGTTTCCCGCGAAAATATAGGCTCTGCTCTGTGTTGGGCGTATTCAAAAGTGTAAGCAGTGTGCGAGAAAATGAAAACTAAACGTTGTTATATGGCCAAAAAAGCTTTTTCAAGTCTAGGTTTTGCTGACTGGTTTGTGAGACCTTACGAGCAGCTCCTACATAACTGTAAAAGGATCCTGGGTGGAATCTTCCAGAGAGAAAGTTGATCTGCAACTTCCTCTCAGAGACCATGAGGGTAAGAGGAATGATTGTTTTAGTAAAATCCAACTAGTTGGTCAAAAATATCGAGACAAAACAACTTTAGCTAGTTAAAAAATCCTTTTTTGCCGCAACAAGTCAGCGCTTTTCGCTACTAATAGGCTATAACATATAGCCTGGTAGAAGCTCCACCAATCAGAACGCAGCATTGACCACTAGCTTGATTTTACTAATGAATTATATACCATGATGGCTAAGTCAATCAGACTTCTAGATTGCATTATCCAATGATTCATAATGGTAATTGAACTGAATGGAGTGCAATTTGGTCTGAAATCATACGCGTGATTTCAAAATCGAACGAGCGCGCAGTGCGAGTTCGATTTAAAACCACAAGTATGATTTCAGACCAAAATTGCACGACACTCAGTTCATTACATCCATTTTGAAATCACAGAATTTATTCAGTACTAATATTTATTGATCAAGTAGCTGGTTTGTTAAAAAGCCGAAACAAAAAGGCTTTTACATCTCATTTTGTATTCGAAACAGAAATGATGCGATATAGAACAAACTTTATTACATCCACTTTGAAATCACTGGCGATCCGTGCAATCTGCCGTGATTGGCTCTCAGCGGTGTGATTTATTCCCAAATCGCATCATTTTTTGCTCTAAATCGCATCTGTTCCAAATCGCGTCATTCATGTTCTAAATCGCATCGATCATTGCTGTTTTAAATCGCACCATTTTTGTTCTATATCGTATCATTTCAGTTTCGAATACAAAATGAGATGTAAAAGCCTTTTTGTTTCGGCTTTTTAACAAACCAGCTACTTGATCAGTAAATATTAGTACTGACTAAATTCTGCGATTTCAAAATAGATGTAATAAAAATTAAAGTGGTAATTGAACTTCGTGTCGTGCAATTTTGGTCTGAAATCACGCGTATGATTTCAGACCATTGCCATTATTTATAATACTAGCTAGATACATTATTATGAGGGCACTAAAGTGGAACTTATTATGATATACAATTAAAATGATGGTAACTCGAAAGAACAGGCGGGAGCCGAACGTAACCTTCAGTAGGTAAATGTGACTAATTGTGAAAGAAAAAAAGATTGAGACACTTAATTTTGTCTTTCGTTCAGTTTTTATCAAGTATACGCAGTTCAGTCCAACTCAAATTGAATCCAGGGATCAAACAATTTTCATGAGGATTAGGACTCAAGATTTTCAACAATTGTGGCCAAAATTTGGATTCAGTTGGGAAAAATATACCTCGTTGATACGACCCTACGATCCCCACGGCAGATAAAAGAAGTCGCTAAAGAAAATCCTGTCATCTGAAAGATAGAGGCGATCGTAGTCTGTGAACTCATACGGAGGTAAATGCGGTCAATTTTTTAAATTCATTTAACATGTTAAACCCACCTCATTTAAACGATGATCTTGATACTTCTAATTCGCAACAATTCCTCGAATAATTCGCTTGTTTTCACATGTCGAAAGGGTCTACAAGGAAATCACATTTAAGATAGACAAGTTTTATACATCGCCTTCCCTTCATAAAATAAACTGGACGTCCTCAAAACTAACCTTATAAGGCGTCGACAATCAACCCCTTTGCAAAAGAGAAAGATATACCAGTCTGCGTGGCAGATGACGGGATTTTCCCCTTCTTTTGTTTTATAAGTTTGATTAAAGTACGTCAGCAAAATGTTACGTGTGCTTCCAGAAATATACTGACTTGCAAAAAGCAGCCATCTGGAAAAATTGGAAAGCTACAGGAGAATTATAATAAGCTATGAGTGTCACACATAGAAGCCAATACACACTAAACAACACTTTTCGCAACTAAAATGCAACAACGAACCTTACAACATGTGTTCTGCTAGGGTTATGCCGTAGTGTTTTGACTGACCGGTTTGTTTTTAGGTACGTTTTAGAGCAAGTTTTCCCGCGAAAATGTGAGCTTTGCTCCGCGTCTCTCGGAGCGCATTTAAAGTTTGACCGGTGGAGGGAGGGGGGGGGGGGGGGGATGGAAGGAAAACTAAACGTTTTATGGCCAAAACTTAGGGGCACCCAATGGATCTGTTCCTCAAAATACTGTTCTACAGTCAAATGTTTGCTGGCAGGGAGATTTGGATAAAATAATATGTTCCTTTAAGGAAAGTGTGGCTGGTAAGTAGACAATTCAGGGTCTCTTAGAAGAGTACATGTTTGGAATAGCTGCTATTCGCTTTTATGTGCTTGATCGATCCTTTTATTATTCCATAATTCTGATGGTATCACTGGCCTTTTTCCTGTTAACACTGTACCTTACCGACAACACTAGAGATGGGTAAAATAAACAACTAAGTACTACATTTTCCTGCATATTAATTAACTATTGTGAGGGAGAATGCGCATACCTGAGTATCAGGCCCTCCTTAGTAGAGGGGGAGGGGGAGGGTAGCAATTCCCAAGGGAAAAAAAAGGAGAAAAGAAAGCCTGGTACTTAGGTTAGCTTGCCCCCCCGGATCTCCCTTAAGGTTGGGCCGCCTTCGGCGCTACAATGTTCTTCCGATTTTCAGCTTGTTTTTAATTTTCAGCAGACGCCTACTATACAGTCACCATATTTGGAGAGCATGGTGTAATGACTGTTAGTAAAATCCAACAAAAGGTCTATTATCAATGCTGCGTTCTGATTGGTTGAGCTACTACTAGGCTATATCAGGAGCCTACCACGTCAGTCTGATCACGCTGTTTGAAGGGGTACTGTTAATTGCTGAATGTCTTACCCCTCGGCATCACACATGCAAAGAGAAGTGGTTATATGCAAGTATGAGAAAACTATAAAAAGCCTATTTTGTATTTGCCAGCTAATACTTCCTGCGCTCTATTTTAAAATAAATCGCAACAGTTATGCAAGGTTTGGGGATATTTCCGTATAGGTCCATAAAATTTCACACAGTTGATCAGACAATTAGTTATTGTGAATAGAAACATGCATGCATAACAAACCTATAAGGCTTCATGAACCGTGTGCGATCTCGGAGAACGATCGCTAAAGAAAAGTCCTGTCATCTGAACGATAGATACGATGTAGTAGTAGCTACATTTAACATGTTATGCCTACCTTATTTAAACGATGATCTTGATACTTGCAATTCGCAACAATTCTCTGAAAAATTTACTTTGATTTCAGACGACGTACAGTAAGAGTCTACAAGGAAATCGGATTTAAGACAAGTTTTACACTTCGCTTTTCCTTCATTAAATAAACTGGAAGCCCACAAAACTAACCTTAAGAAGCTTCGACAATCAACTCCTTTGCAAAAGAGAAGAATGAACTATAGCCTGCGTGGAGGCGAGAGGTTTTTCCCTTCTTTTGTTTTATATAACTTTGATCAAATTACGTCAGCAAAAAAGTGGCATGATGCTTTTCATGGCTTGCAAAAAGCATGAAGAACCCAATACACAGTAAACCAAACTTTTCGTAAAGGAAATTTATAACCGTGGCCTGTTTTTGTGCTAGGCTTATGTTACGGTGTTTTGACGGACCTGTATATCTTTACATACGTTTTAGAGCACTTTTTTCCTGCGAAAATGTAAGCTCTGCCCCCTCGATTAGCGCATTCAAAAGTGTAAGGGGAAGGAAACCTAAACGTTATATGGCCAAAAATAGCTTTTTCAGGTCTGTAGGTGAAAATTGCACTATCCAATGATTCAGTTTTTTTAAAATAATACTAGATATATTATTATGAGGGCACTAAAGGTTTGGAAAATAATATTTCTGTATATCCCCATACAATTTCACACAATTAGCTATTATGATGAATAGATGAACCGTGTGCCATCTCGGAGAACGATCGCTAAAGAAAATCCTGTCATCTGAACGATACAGGCGATCGTAGTCTGTGAACTCATACAGAGTTCTTAAGAGTAAATGTGGTCAATTTTCTTAAATTCATTTAACATGTTAAACCCACCTCATTGAAACGATGATCTTGATACTTCCAATTCGCAACTATTTCCCGAATAATTCACTTGATTTCACACGTCGAAAGAGTCTACAAGGAAATCACATTTAAGACAAGTTTTACACATCGCCTTTCCTTCGCAAAATAAACTGGACGTTCACAAAACTAATTAACCTTATAAGGCTTCGACGATCAACTCCTTTGCAAACGAGAAAGACAAACCAGCCCGCGTGGCAGGTGATGGGTTTTTTCCCTTCTTTTGTTTTATAACTTTGATCAAATTACGTCAGCAAAATGTTACGTGTGTTTCCAGAAATATACTGACTTGAAAAAAGCAGCCATCTGGAAAAATTAGAACGCTACAGGGGAATTAAACTATTAGTGTCACATATAGAATCCAAAACACAGTAAACAACACTTTTCGTAACTGAAAGACAAAAACGAACTTTACAGCATGTGTTTTGTCAGGCCTATGTCAAGGTATTCTGACGGACCTGTATATCTTTACGAGGGGGGCATTGGGATTTTCGGTTTTGCGGTTTTGGCTATTTTTTAGATCGGTTTTTCGGTTTTTGTTGCAAAAGACCTCGGTTTTTCGGTTTTGGTGGCCATTGCGGTTTGCGAATTTTTCGTTTTTTATCATCTGGTTTTCGGTTTTCGTGAAAAATACTAGCGGTTTTTCGGTTTTGGTACCCGATGTGGTTTTTGGTTTTTCCTTTTTGGGTCGATTTGAGCAGCACTTGATCTCGAATAGCCGCGAAACGCCAAAGTTATTTAGAGGAATGCGTGACAAAATAAATGTCATGGTAGGGGATCAAGGGTCTCCCTTGACGCCCGGCGAGACTTTGACCTCGCAGACCAGGGCGACCATTTGGTCAGTTTGCGAGCTATGGCTTCCAACGTGCCTCCCGCGCTAGCCTGTTCCAGGCTCCGAGATAGTGGTGAAATGGGGTCGCCACGCAGCTCTCGGAACGGGCTTTCTTATTGGTTGATACGTTTACTTCCGTTGCAGTGGTTGCAAAGGAGTTACTCTCTTTTCTTCTTTGGAAGAGAGAGGTAGGGAAGGAGTGTTAGAGGGAACAAACTGGTAGATGGGTCGGGTGGCTGGGGAAAAATACCTTTTTCAACAGCAGGGTACAGCAACAGCAGTCAGACCCATTAGAGAGAGAGAGAGATACCTATGGTTGCGAGCAGCACATAGACTTATATCTGCACTGGGAGACCTATGGTTGCAGGGTTGCGGTGGTTGCGAGGAGTACAGAGACTTATAACTACACTGGGAGACCTATGGTTGCAGGGTTGCGGTGGTTGCGAGGAGCACATAGACTTATACCTACACTGGGAGACCTATGGTTGCAGAGTTGCGGTGGTTGCGAGGAGTACAGAGACTTATACCTACACTGGGAGACCTATGGTTGCAGGGTTGCGGTGGTTGCGAGGAGTACAGAGACTTATACCTACACTGGGAGACTTATGGTTGCAGGGTTGCGGTGGTTGCGAGGAGCACATAGACTTATACCCACACTGGGAGACCTATGGTTGCAGGGTTGCGGTGGTTGCGAGGAGTGCAGAGACTTATACCTGCACTGGGAGACGATTGGTTTCAGGGTTGCGGTGGTTGCGAGGAGTACAGAGACTTATACCTGCCCTGGGAGAACTATGGTTGCAGGGGTTGCGGAGAGACCTATTGTATGGATATGTATAATTTTTAGTGCAGTCGAACCCCTCCTTACGGACACCTCTGTATTACGGACAGTTTCCAATGTCCCGACCAAATTCTCAGTCATTTACTTTAAAGAAAAGACCTCTATAATACGGACCCTCTCTAATGCGGACAACGGGATACTACATCTCGGCCGGCCCTAGAGGGCAAAGTGACAGAAGTTTTAAAACCTCTTTATTACTGACACTCCGACGATCACGTGATGATAGCTTTATTCTCTTATTATCAATCTTGAAAATTAACATAAAATTCCGTTGTGTTCGCATGAAATTACTGTAGCTGTAGCCGATTCGATAAAACGTATGTGAAACCTTTTACGACCTCATATATTAACAACTACAAATCAAAGGCTTAAATGTCCCTTTATGTTTCGTTTTTTTAAATTCTGAAATCTCTCAGTGGAATCTTAAAAGTTACGTCATCTGGTCAACTCAATAATTTGGACGCGGACTTTTTGCTCTGTTCCTTTGCTGTCCGTAAGAGGTTCGACTGTTTTATGAATCTGATATTTACCGCCACGTGGGACTGTCTTAGCACAAGGCGAACTTGTTACCTACGAGCTGTAAGGCCATAAAATAAGACCTTCAATCGTAAAAATCGTGTCACTTGCGATGTGCATGTTTAAAAAAAATTCTGAAAAAAAGAATTGAGCATGCATGCATCTTTTTTTCTTGGGCAAGACAAATTTACATGCATTCTTCTCATCTTCGTTGGACTTTTGTAATGCTCTTCTATATGGCTTAGCACATTCACATTCGGTTCTCGATGGGCTAAAATATGTACGAAACTGCTCAGATTGTCTTGCGACCAGCCCTCGAAGATCAAAATATATAAAATCATTTCTTCGTACGCTACATTGGCAACGACTACGTTCAAAAATACTACTTCTTGCGCACAGAGTATTGAATGGCATGGTTCCAAAAGAAAAATTAAGTTGATCTCCCTATACTGCTACTGGTAATTAAGATCTCCGTCATCAAAAAAAAATGCTTTGAAAACATACTTTTGAGTTGCTGCCTCTAGCTCTGAAACACATTAGCTGATAGCATAAAATCAATCCAGTCCCCTTAATGTTTTTTAAGAACAAGATGAAATCACTGTTTCCTAGAGAAACCTTTTATTAGCTAGTTGACTTTTTACCTTATAGACAATAGATAAAATTCTAGAAAGATCGAGAAAGTGTTATTTATTTTTCATTTAGTAAGTCAAATTGTATTTCATTTTCAAAATTATGACTGACTTAATGGAAATGGTGCTATATAAAGTCTTGTAATCAGTATTATTGAGCAGGTAACAACCCGATTATTTAAAACGCTCTGATTTTTGTCTTAGCCACGAGACACTGCCTTCTTGCTCGAACCACCTTACTTGTTTGCCTCCTCTTTTTAATTCTGTACATATTTATCACACTGTCATAAGTTAAACAATTAATTATATCAACGAAAACCAAAAAAGAAAAAGACGAATCGTATCATACAATAGGGAGCTTTAGCAACGACGACGGCGACGGCAAATAGGACTTGAGAAAAGCAATGGCTTTATTACGCAAAACAACGCGCTTTTTGGTACCGTTTCTTTACCTTCCTTGCACTACCACGACATGAAAATACCTAATTGCAAGTTTTATGGGGGGAGTATTGTAAATAAGCGACGACGAAACTCTTTTTCTCTCTCTAAACTTGAGTGCGGCCCTCAACAAAACAACTCCAGGGAAATTCGCCTACACTTGCCATTTTCAGCAAATTGGAGTAAACGCGACAAAGATTGAAAAAACGGGAATTCATTTTAAAACTGACGTTTTCAATGCTTGTCGTAGTCGATGCTAAAGCTCCCTAATGTTTATACAACATCATATTTGATCATGATGGCTCAGTAATACAATTAGTGAATCAAGTTATTTTTTCTAACTGTTATTTGCCTGGAGAAGTCTAAAAGGTTGATTGTTTTATTATGGTGATTACGGATTTTTAAAAACGTAGCCAATTGCAGCCATTTGACTGAAAGGTTGTGCCTAAACGCAGAAGAAGAAAAAGAGAAAAAATCGAGAGAGAGCGGAGGAAGGAAGAAGGAAAAGAGACTCAAGATAAAAAAACTGGTTGAGCGTCAAAGTCTGGGAATGTTCACGTAAGCATCCCTTGATCTCTATCCTCTACATGCGCAAAAGATTTCCTCAAGTCCGCCGTAAAATCCCGCATGAACTATCACAAAGGCAGCTATCTGTAAATCCCTTTGCGACACTTTCGTCGATGAAAACTCAGCTATTAAACAATTCAGTCTTGAAAAACAGTTAAAAAGATGAAAAGCAGTTGTATTCCGTTTTGTGGCGACCGGACAAGAACACGATAATATCAAAAGTTAACTGAAATGGCAAGTCGGTAAGTCTGTCGGCAAACAAATTTCTAAATCAAATCAAATCACTGGTTTATAGTCCCTTTTGCAGTCTCGGGGGTAGAAGCGGAATCATTTGAATCTTGATATTTATGATTCGTGCCGTTTTTGCCTCGATGATTCATGATTCCTACAAGAATTTTCTTCCAGATTCATTGTTCACGAAGACTATTTATCACTTATTGACTTAATGATTTTCTCAGTGGCAACTTAGTCTCGTTTTCTATAGTTTCTTCGGCGTTCAAACTGCAACTTCATCCAGACTCGGTATCATCATTTGTTTGCCGTAGGTATGGAGGTTGTTTTTGTAACTGAAAGTTAACCACCAGGTTACTGGAAAAACAAACAGACTATCAGCCCCGATTCCACGAAATATATAGGGTGGTCCGGGGGCATGCTCCCCCGGAAAATTTTGGAAAATTGGACTCTCGGAAACGCCATATCCTGCATTCCCTGGATCGAACACAAGTAATTTATACGTGTATTTTGGTGAGCTTTTCTCTGAGTCTGGTTATTCATGATTCCCGAGCCGAAGTGCAATTAAGATTCATGATTCTCAAACAAAGATTCAAGATTCTTACTTGTTTTGTAAGTATGATTCATGATTCATGATTCCGCTTCCACCCCCGATGCAGTCGGAAGACTGAATCGTAGGATACTTTACAAGCTGTGATATATGTATACTAATACGCTACATTTATTGACAAGATTAATATTTAACACTAACAAAATTTGAGAAACGTTCAGTCCTTGTGGCCATGGGCCTGCTAGAACTCCCTGATTTTAGACACACACTTGTAGATACAGATACAACGCTGTTGTGTAGTAGTGGGTATAATGGGTTACCTGGCCAAACTTTACCTATAAATTTAATACACGAGACTGCCCAACGGTCAGAAAGAGTGGATAATGCAGCTTTGTCAAGTGCTGTTTCATACGAAATACCAGGCCAAATGTTGGAAAGGGCCCTTTTTTGCACGTTCGCAAGATAGCAAGCAAGATACTTAGGCAAGTCAGCAAAGACAGTGGAGGCGTACTCTAGAATAGAGCGAATTAGCGCACAGTAGATATGAACAAAATCAGTCGACGGAACTTTAACTTGCACTTCTTGAGTTGTCTCAGAGCATAAAGCCGTCTGTTGGCCTTCTTCACTATGTAGTCGCAGTGTACTGCCAAGTGAGGTCCTTCTAGATGTTGCATCAGTTTTCATTCATGAATCAACCTGTCAAAATCTTGACCAAGCAGGGAGGGGGTAGACTAGGTTGTTCCTGGAGTGTTACCAAAAGCGTGACCAAGCACAAAGCATTAAAGAGCTTTTATTAGAAATTTATTTGCGAAAATGTTGTCGTAAGTAGGACACAAGAAACTTCAATCTGCATTTTTACTCGTGCAAATCCGTTGATTGCCCCTAAAGATTAATTTTGAGGCAAAACGAAACACAACGTACGTGTCTGGGACTACCTTCCCTACCCTACTGAGTTTTTTACCCCTACTCTCAGAGTCCGGACGGACGATCGTTCGGTCGTACGCTGACGTCATAACCAAATTTTCCATTTTCTATCCCTTCCCATGATATCTATGGGGTCCGCTCCGCGTGCTCCACGCGCGGACGCTCCGCTACTGAGTCAAATGTGGGTTAGCATTAGATAACATCGACTGAAACCGGATTGTTTCTTTCAGTAAAATTACATGAAGAACAACTTAAGTCCAACTTTACTGTGTAATATAAAAGTGAAATTGAAAAACTCCACTGTTATGCTTTGAACCCGGGTCACTTGCTTTATAGCCTACATCCATATCCACTACACCATCGAGGACTAGCTGCCAAATCCAGTAATTTTTAAAATACCGTAAATCCTCTATTAAGCCCCCCGGGGGGCTTATTTTTTTCAAGCACTTTTGAGGCGGGGGGAGCTTAATAGAGAGGGGGGGCTTATTTAATTTAGCGAAATGCATCACCTGTAGCAAAAATACCGTGGTATGAGACAGAGTAGACTTACGCGTTGTACAGTTAAAGTCACTGTCAAAAGTATTTAATTCACTTGTGGGAGCCTTAAAGTAACAAAAACTTAGCTTAGAATTTTCACCGACAGGTCCTGGGCGGTACACTGCTTTGTCTAACGACAAGAAAATGGTGGCAATTCTCCACAGAGAGCTAGAGCGTAACATTGAGAAAGTTAAGCATATGAAGTTGGAGGTCATGCCGCCAAAGACCGAAAACAATATGAACTTCCAGCCTGAATAAATCATAACTGATCAGTCCACGTTAATCGTTAATTTTTTTGTGAAGAGTAAGGATTGGGGGAGGGGGAGTGGGAGACTTAATAGAGAGGGGGGGCTTATTAACTTTCCTCCTCTGAAAAGGGGGGGCTTAATAGAGGATTTATGGTAAGTCGAATGTACCATAATATGTTTATTGAATTATAGAACACGATAAATGGCTCACAATTAGGGCCAAAGTTATCACAAACGTTTAGAAAAAAACTAGGTGTCGACAATAGAAACCAGAAAACTAATGGTAAAAACAACCTCCAAAAATAATTCTCGGCTCTGAAATGCCAATCACCCTTCGTACATAAAAAGAGACGAGTAAATGTAAAACTACAACATATTAACCTGATTAAACCTAGTAACGAATAGGAAAATTGGAAGTAACTTTGAACAATCTGCCACTAGAAATAAAACTCAGTACAACTATGTCAATAATAAAAGCGTAAAAACTACATGAAATTCCCAATAGACAAGTCTAAAGTGCTCTATCGCATATGGTATGACAATGGATATATAGATTACCTACTGATTCCTGATGTTTTAGAAAATAACGTAGCGAATAATCCTAGGCTATGAAATAGCCATCCTACGCATAAACGTGTAAATGCAAACCTACAACATAATAAACTGATTAAATCTGTTGTAGTAACTGAATACTAGGGAATTTGACTCCAGTATTAGAATGGAAACCTTGCTAGACAACAATTTTCAACAATCTGCCGATATAGAAAAAGAAATTCAATCATGTAGATAATAAAAGCGTAAAGAACTATATTAAATTGTCAATAGAGACACGTCTCAAGTACCTTTGTCACTTATGGTATCACATTATGGGAATAAAAATTGACTACTCAATTAATTTCTGATGTTCCTCAGGTGACTATTAAACAAGTTGCAAGTGCGCATGCACAAGCTTTCCACACGACTGACTAGTCGTCGTAAAATAAACTACGAAAACTGCACACAGGCTAATCACTGGACTACGAAAATATATAACTCATTATTATTGTCCCCAGTTAGGTTGTATCAGCTGAACAAATCGACTTTTAATTAAAGTTGTTAAGTTATGTTATTTATAGAGACCTCGGATTTGAGGAAGAGGATGACTACGTGAACGACATTTCTCTAAAAATACACCCCCCGGAAATCTTCATTGTACTTTTTTTACCACAAAGGTTAGAAGGCTTATTTCCGTTGAAGGAGGTGAAGCCCTCTCCTGATCACTATTAATCATAAATGGAATTCGCGCTAAAACTCGTAGTAGAATGACGATGGTATTTACATTGTCCCGCCATTGAGTCCCGCCAAAATGACGTTGGTTCGCGCGCGCGCACTAGTTAGCATTGGGAAAATATAGTTCTCGTCTTAGAGTCTAATTCTCTCTGATGGTAAAAACAGGGTACGCGAATAATCCTCGACTATGAAATAACTATCCTAAGCATATCAAACAGACGAGTAAATGTAAAAATTCAACATTTAACCAATAGAAATAAAACAACAACTATGTAAATATAAATAAAACTGTAAAAAAAATATAATTGCCAATAGACACCTCTCAAGTGCCTGTGTCACACATGGTATAATAATGGAAATACAAATTGACTACTGATTCCTGATGTTCCTCAGGTGACTACGCAACAGGTTGCAAGTGCGCATGCACACGCTATGCACACGACTGACTAGTCGCAAAAGAAGCTACAAAAAGTTCACTAATCTTTGGGCTACGAAAAGATTAAAACTTGTTATTCTTGTCTCCAATTAGCTTGTATAAGCTGAACAAATCGACACTAAATTAAAGTTCTTACGCTACGTTGCTTAATAAAAGCATCATCGTCTCTTCCTCATTAGAGTTCTTATCTTTGAGAAGAAAGCTCCACCTCGTAATTGTGACACAAAGAAACTGAGTTCAACTTCATCTTGATACAGCACCTATACAACACAAACAGCAAATAGCAACGTTAGAAAGCTAACAGAAGTAAAGAATACTGTCACCCCCCTCTAAGACGGACACTTTTGGGACCGAAACTAAGTCTTAGAGAACGTCAAATAATTTTAAGATATTAAACAAAGGCAGGGACCAACTCTTGGTGTCCGTTTTACAGAGGTGTCTGTCTTGTAAAGGTGTCAGTTAATAGAGAGTGGACTGTATTAATATCAGATGAGTTACCCGCGCTGAAGTACACGTGCTGATAATTGGTGTATCTGGGTAACATGAGCTCTGTTGCAGTTCATGTGCAATGAGAAGACCATCCATCAAAAATTTTTTTCCCCAGGGCACCATACCTGAAACCTCTTCTAAGCAACCAGGAAACCTTTGCATTTTCGGGTGGTCCTTCAAGGTAGGTTCCACTGTCGACTGTTTCAATAGACTGAAAAAACACAAAACGGGCAACCGACACTTTGAAATCGAAAGAAAGAATCTCCTGTTTCACTGGCTCTGAAAGAACTACCAAAGTCAGACTCCCTTGTGAAAGGTTTGAACCCGGGTGTCATTTCATATGGGGCTGACCATATTTTTTAGCATTATACGCAATGAGAGATTTTTTTTTCAGTGCAGGAATTTTTTTCTGTCGAAATCGCTCTGCAGGATATTTTTTTTCTGAACTCACCCATTGCTCCTCCGCCCTCAAATGTCAAATGGTCGGCCCCTAAGTAGGTTGAGTTTGATCGTCCGGGTAAACGTAGTCCTCAATGGGACTGTTGTTGAAGTCAGTGACTGACGTTTTGTCAGGTAGTCATCTTCAGAGTCAAAGTGAGTTCTATCACGTCAATTGATGGTATAAAACGCTGGTTATCGATCTGATCGGTCAATTAAGTAATTATGTCACGATTTTATTGGTCGTCTGCGTTAAGCCGTGATGTTGTTGGCTATGAAGACTAGAAATGTTATTGGCGCGTTTCGTTCCTTCTATTGTCGCTGTTTAACAGTCGTTTGTTGTTAGCCAAATTGTCGGCTCTCCAACCATTTTAACGTCATTAGTTTCGCCTGACTTCGTCAGTAAGTCGTTTGAACTTCTTTGTTGTGAACTTGACCTGTGATTGGCAGATTGATGCTAAGTGGCACCATCAGAGTTTGTTGTCATATAACATTAAATTGCAGCATTATTGGCTTGTTAAAATGACTTTTGCTAAGGCGCTTAATATAATCGAAGGTTTATATACAACAAGAAATACCTTGCTATTTATTTGATGCCCTCAACCTCGAGCGTCACGTCGTCACCAATGAGAACAAACGGCGCCCAATACTTCACTGCACTAAAGCGGTCAGATTCTCTCATGGATTTCATGGCTTCATTCAGGGCCTCACTGGCACTTCGTCTATCGACTTGTTGTCGATAGAAAACTTTCATGAACTCCATAGTCGCCTCGTCGTCAATCGCCCACAGGGACACCAGAACAGAACGAGCACCAGCACCCAAAAATGCCCGTGCGATGCCAACCACACCCTCCGGTTTGACCTCTCCCCGAGCACTATGACAACAACTAAGTACCACAAGCCTTGCCCTAATCTGCACCTTTAAAACATCTTTCAGAGTTAAGAGATAGTCTTCCTTGTCTGGAATAGGGGATGAACGTGTTGTGTTTGGGGTTAAGGCAATTTCTCCTGTTTCCATATTGCCATGAGCAGCAATGTGCACCAACGCAACTGAGGAGATACGTGTTAAGACTTCATCTTTTGTTGCCTGCTTTCCAACGAGAGGTACAGTTTGAAGTATTTCCCCAATCATCTGCACCTCCTTTTCGGCCCACTCTAACTACTCTAGCGGTTTTTCTCTATAAACTACCGGTACCTCCTGTACCCATGGATCGCCGACAAGAAGGGCGCCAGTCTTGCTGTGCCAATCTGCTGGACAATTTTGGATTAATCGCAGACTAGAAAGGGAGGGAAGAAGACGAATTTTAAAAGTTTCACAAAGGTACTTTGATTTCAAGTCCATGAAAGCAGCAAAAGGCGCCAAACACAGAGGTCCTTGTGGCACAATCACAATCTCATCGCTATGGAGTAAATCTCTTATAGGGTTTATAACCACATTGTAAAATGTTTGTAATGACTTTGTCTCAAAACATGAGGATTGAGACCCTGCATTACCGGATCTTTCTTCCACTAACTTTTTATCGCTTGGGTTTTTTAATGAGCGATCTTCACAATGAACATCAGCTCTCACACCTATTTCTTTACGTGTAGTTTCCAAAAGAGACAGAAAGTAGGTTGTGACGGAGACATCGATCTTAGTTCTTCTAGTTTTGATTTGTTTTCCTTTCTGGTTCACCCAGAGAACTATTCCTCCCTTGTCGATACCTATGAAAGCTGTATTTGATGGTAGATAACTAAGAATGTCAGGAGTTGTTGCAGAGAGTGGTCCTATTTCTGGAAGTAGCCCTTTAAACCCATACTTGAACTCTAGAAGATCGTTTAAGGCTTGTGCACGTCCATGATCAGCAGTTAAAAGTGCCTCGACGACTTCACCTTGCCTAAACTGCAGCCTCCATAGGTTCGAATAAGCAACATCATACGTACTCCTTAGGCTAATCTTCCATTCGTCATTAGCTATGAGCTTTCCCCTGATATGGTCAAACGCCATCACACTGTTCTTATAATACTGAATGGCCTTCTGGAAATCTCCAAGACTGTCCTAGGCGTTGCCAAGATTACCGTATGCTCCTCCTTCTCCTGCCTTATCTCCCACTTCTTTCGAAATTTTGAGGTGTCGTTCATGGTACTCTATGGCCTTCTGGAAATCTCCAAGACTGCCATAGGCGTTGCCAAGATTACCGTATGCTCCTCCTTCTCCTGCCTTATCTCCCACTTCTTTCAAAATTTTGAGGTGTCGTTCATGGTACTCTATGGCCTTCTGGAAATCTCCAAGACTTTGATAGGCGTTGCCAAGATTACCGTATGCTCCTCCTTCTCCTGCCTTATCTCCCACTTCTTTGGAAATTTTGAGGTGTCGTTCATGGTACTCTATGGCCTTCTGGAAATCTCCAAGACTGCCATAGGCGTTGCCAAGATTACCGTATGCTCGTCCTTCTCCTGCCTTATCTCCCATTTCTTTCAAAATTTTGAGGTGTCGTTCATGGTACTCTATGGCCTTCTGGAAATCTCCAAGACTTTGATAGGCGTTGCCAAGATTACCGTATGCTCCTCCTTCTCCTGCCTTATCTCCCACTTCTTTCGAAGTTTTGAGGTGTCGTTCATGGTACTCTATGGCCTTCTGGAAATCTCCAAGACTTTTATAGGCGTTGCCAAGATTACCGTATGCTCCTCCTTCTCCTGCCTTATCTCCCACTTCTTTGGAAATTTTGAGGTGTCGTTCATGGTACTCTATGGCCTTCTGGAAATCTCCAAGACTTTGATAAGCGTTTGCCTCCATTGCCCTGTCTCTGAGTTCTCTGACAATTTTCAATTATATTTCAAGGAAATTCATGAAGTTCTGGGGATCTTTAATGTTGACATAGAAGTCTGCAACTTCTTGTCTTTAATGAAAATGTGCAGATATGATAGTTGCGGCTGCTTGAAACATTTTCTTCAGCTGTCGGTCACACTTTCTGCTAGCTTGGGTATTTCAGCTCTCCCTGAAAAAGGTATAAATATGTTGTGGTTTCATTTTATGGTTTATGCAATTTTTGGCAAAAAAGTGTGGCAAAGTATGATAAAGTGAAATATAAGCTTAGAATAACTAAATTCTTATATCATTTTATTAATTTCCCAGTTTCTCTTAGTAACCTCATGTTATTTGAGTTTTAAGAGATACTAATAATGTACTGTTTAGAAAACTATTACTTCGAATTACTGAAATTCTTGATTTGGGGGTTATTTTGTTCTAAATTGCACATAAAGTTTAGTCGTGTCTTAAGCAGATATATGGACACTCATTAAACATTATTTCTTTTGTTTTTTCTTTATGAACTATAAATAATTTTTTCTGATATAGTTTCACTTAGTTCGGCGTGCACGTGTAACGTGATCCTTCAATAAACCCCGCCTTAGGGCCGTCGGTAATACGGTCACCTCGTTATTACGGCCACTTTTTTGCCGCCTGGCAAAACGGCCATACATTTTCATGTAAACAAGAATAATGCATATCGAATTGGATGTTATCCAGCGAGGCCGAAGGCAACATATTCCCCGAATAATTCGCTTGATTTTACACTACGAAAGGCTCTACAAGGAAATCACATTTAAGGCAAGTTTAATTACACATCGTTTTTCCTTCACAAAACAACTTTGATCAAATTATGTCAGCAAAAAGTGACGTGAGTACTTCCAGAAATATAGTAACCTTCAAAAAGAAGTCATCTGGAAAAATTTAAAAAACTACATATACAAGGGAATTGAACTATGAGTGTCGCATATAGGACCCCAAACACAGCTTAACCAACACTTTTCGTAACTAAAAGTCAAAAACGAGCCTTACAACATGTGTTGTGCTAGGCCTATGTCACCGTGTTTTCACGGACCTGTATACCGTATAATTCCGAAAATAAGCCGCGGGCCTTATATTTTTCAAAGGCTCTTTTTGAGGGGCTTATTTTTGGAGGGGCTTTTTTTCGGAGGGGCTTATCTACGGAGGGAGATTTGCGCTTCAAATTTGATTGGGCTAACCTTACAGTTGGAAGTAAATTTATCGTTTTTGCTTTGTCTCACTTTGTATTTGAGGGCAATTTTCCAAGTACAAGCCCTTATATTTGGAGGGGCAATTTAACGGAGGATTTTTGACCTTACCGGCTTGGGAGCTTATACATGAAGGAGCTTATTTTCCCAATTTTACGGTATCTTAACATAATATTTTAATAAACCACTTTTTTCCCGCGAAAATGTTGGCTCTGCTCAGTGTTGGGCGTATTCAAAAGTGTAAGCATTGGGTGGGGCGGGGAAGGTAAAGAAAACTAAACGTTGTTATATGGCCAAAAAAATCATTTTCAGGTCCTTAGGTTTTGCTGACTGGTTTGTGAGACTTGACGGTCTTAAAAATTCGCGGTTCTGAAAAGGATGTGGTCTGTGAGAACGCTATGACCGGAGTACATGGAACTTGCTGGCTCCTCGACAGGGTAAAAGGCTCCTTTGTGGAATCTTCCATAGCGAAAGTTGATCTTTGACTTCCTCTTATTCTCTGAATACCGGGCCGGATATCGTGAGTATGGACGTGATTTGGGGTAAAGTGTTGCAGGTCTACGTGCACTGTCGTTTGCAAGGAGCCGGGCTCTAACCTTGTTACGTAGTGTTGGCAGGTTCCGCTGTAGGCCTTTCCCGATTGTGGTCGGCAACTTTTCAGCAACTTTTAGCGTTTCCAGCAACTTTTAACGGTTCTAGCAACCTCGAGCAAATTTTGCCTTTCTGAGAAACTTTTGAGCAAAATTTCAGTTTAGAGTACATATCAAGCACGAAAAAATCAACGATTCCAGAGAAAACTTCAATTTTTTTAAAATTTTGTTTATTTATTTGTTTAATATTTTTACATTTATTTTTCTCGACCGATGTTGGTAAATATAATTATTATGAAAAACGAAAATAAAGCTTTTAATTAACGCTGATTTTACAGTCGGGAATATATTATCTTTTGACCAATATTTCGGAAGGCACGGCCTTCCTTCTTCAGGGTCAAAAGATAATATATTCCCAACTGTAAAATCAGCCTGCTTTTTTTTCTTATATTTTCACTTATTGCTGATTAGATCCTTTATTAGGATCCGATCCTTCCTTTTTGTAAGCTGGTCCTTGCTTAAAAAATTGAATCTTTTAATTAACGTTTATTTAAAAGTATCACGAAATTTAGGAGGCAACTTTTGAAATTTAGGTAGCAACTTTTTTGCATTCCAGTATTTTACGAGCACAATCGGAAAAGGCCTAATCCGCTGTCCCCAGTCCTGTAGTGTAACGCCAGGTACAGATCGCCCCATGTAAGAGAATCCGGATTCCGAAATCCGAGAAGTTTTGCTCGTGGGATCCGGAATCCAGGAAAATTTTGTCTTGGAATCTGGAATCTCACCAACGATTGGAGTCCGGAATCCAACTTCCACCATCAGAGACTGGAATTCAGCGCCTGGAATCCGGAAACCATGGAATGGAATCTGAATCCAAAACAATCTTGGATTCCCTTACATTTGAGTGGAGTACGCGTGCGCATAACAAAGGAAATATTTTTGGGCACTTCAATTGCTGGCGATATCCCCTTGCTGAAAACTAACTCACTCTCCTAGTCATAGAGTATTTGTTCTTTTCACTTCGCTCCACCCTCTTTCTCCAACTCCATCATGAGGTCAGTCGCCAATTCGATGCTACTTGTCCCAGTGTTGATTGTATGTGTTCACCGCAAAATAATCTAATAAACGCCTGCCGGGAGTTTATTTAATTTTGAGGTTTCAAGAGGGGTGTTTAATTGTTGGTTTTCACATGACGTCAGCAAAATGCAAACTAAAAAACTATCGATCCTACCGAGATTTTACTTTCACGATGCATTAGAGCAGGTGAAAACTAATTTTCATACAAATTTTCGATTCAAAAGGATTCTTGGTTTTGTGATAGAGTACGCTTGAATTTCTAAGCTTTTGCGTGACGCGGCATTTACATGACGGCCAAGCTAGCTGTTATGTAGGTTAAAAAAATGACTTATTTTGGAAAATTTTGCTATCTAAATAGTTCATGTATCAGAAAAAGTATTAATTTAATGTTTATGAGTTTCTCGAAGAATAAATTCACGCTTTTGTAGCAAAACTCGGTAACAGATGTTTCTGTTGCTTTCCGTCCGCCATGTTGGAGCTCATCCGGATGAGCACCAGCATGGCGTCTCCATACAAAGCTCTACAAATTTGGGTAAAACATTTCTTCGGATATCTCGTATACGAATTATTCCTTAGACCCAAATCTTGGCGAGGGCCTTTGTATATTTACCTCCTTTCATTTCCAAGATTCTGGACTTTATCTGTCGAATGGTTTTTATTTTTATTTTAATCTATTTTGAAAGGCGTGACACTGAAAACCAGCAATAGATGAGAAGCAGTTTAAAAGAGAGAGGCGTTTATTCTTACAAATGTAACCAGCTCAACGAAACTAATATACTTTTGTCGAGAATATCAACAGCTAGCGTTTACACGTAAAAATAGAGGGATACCCTGTCCATATTTTTGATACATCTAGGGCAGCTGTTTCAAATCTCAACATCGGTATCAGAATCCTCGCTCAGGATCATTTTTATGTCCTCGTTAGTCTGATCTTTCCTCACTTTGAACATAACATTGAACAAGATACAATGTGCTAACCTTTATTAATTAGCAAGAAATTGAGTAAATTTTAATGATTTTGCGCCTTTTTGTCATTTCCCAGTATTTTGGAGTATTTTAGAGGAGATGAGGCTTATATAACGCCGAGCACTGAATACTGAATTTTGGTTTCTCAAGTTGAATGTTGGTTGTTCATGCGTGCTCAATTTTCAAGAACAAGAAATCATGTTCAATGTTGGGAGTTTAAGTTGAATTATTCAATTTAAATGTTGCAACGTGAAGTTGAAAGTTGGGTGCTATAAGTTAATGTTAGCCTCTCAAGTTGAATGTTGAGGACTCAAGTTGGTTTTTGGGAGTTTATGTTGAAACGTGAAGTTGAAAGTTGGGTGCTATAACTTAATGTTAGCCTCTCAAGTTGAATGTTGCGGACTCAAGTTGATTTTTGGGAGTTTATGTTGAAACGTGAAGTTGAAAGTTGAGTGCTGTAACTTAATGTTAGCCCGTCAAGTTGAATGTTGAGGACTCAAGTTGATTTTTGGCGGGGATTGAACACCATACAATATAATATATTCCAGACTGTAAAATCAGCCTTGCTTTTTTGTCTTATATTTTCACTTATTGCTGATTAGATCCTTTATTAGGATCCGGTCCTTCTTTTTTGTAAGCTGGTCCTTGCTTAAAAAATTGAATCTAAAAAATGGTATAATTGCCCATTTTTAACGGATTTTGACCCTAAAAAGGTCACCTAGAACTTTCGGAAGCCTTTTTTCTGGCTGAAATTTTCGAAAAGGTAAGTTTTGATCCCTATAATTTTCGGATCACTAGGCTTTCAGCTAGGAAATCCGAACAGATGTAAAATTTTTAAGGGATAAAAATATGCCTATATCTACCGTTTAAATACTAAAATACGTCAATGCTATGTAGTTTTGAACTATATTCTTGTTGGGTGCCCCTGATATTTCGACTGGCCAATACCAGTCTTCATCAGGTTTATTAGGAAAAACTACGAATATACAGTACAAAGTATTAGTCTGCTACACAGCCGTTTTTAGTGTCGTCACGCAACGTTCCTCTCGCGTTGCGTGACGACATTAAAAACGGCTGTGTAGCAGACTAACAAAGTATATACTACTGTAAAATAATAAACGGAAGTTACATGGTATGACGTGGTAAGGTGTGGCTGCTAAGAAATAAACCAAAACTGAAAAATGAGGATTACATAATGATTATAGTTCGTCACATTTGTTCATTCCCAGAGGCTCGATGGTTTTGGCGTTATGAATAAGGTACGCCTCACGTGCTTTCCTAAGACAATCGCGTTCATATCAAGGTGTTTCAATAGGGATAAGTAACATATGGGATTCAACAGAGTGGCTATTGCCGAGAAAGTGTTCTGAAACTGCGGTTCGGATATAACTACGGGAGGAGTAAGTATAGAACATAGACGCCCCGCGGGGCAAGATTAAATCGGAAATCGGTTAAATCATTCCTGCCGAAAAACGCGGTTCAAAGTGACATAACCAAAGCGCATCATAAAAAGATTTGGGCCATCATAAATATATTTTTAATAAAAAGACTTTCTAAGTTGAAATCTTGGTGAATGGTTTAGTTACATATAGGGGAGAATAAATTTGGGGAGTGTTTTGCAAGAGCTCTAGAGCTCTACAGTAAACTCTCCCGACATACTGACTGGTTTTGGACAATAATAATCCGCCAATGGAACTGGCCAATGTCCTGTCAGGAATGACTCAGAAACCCTGGAAAGGGGACTTAAGGAAGTTAAAATCCAAAACATTTCCCGAGGGAGGATGCCCCGAGAAGCTTTGCTCGTGGATTCCGGAATCCGGAAAAATTTTGCCCGTGAAATCCAGAATCATGGGTTTTGAAATCTGGAATCTAACTAACGATTGAAGTCCGGTATCCAAGTCCTCCATCAGAGACTGGAATTCAGTGCCTGGAATCCGGAATCCATGGCGTGGAATCTGCAATCCACGACAATCTTGGATTTCCTTACATTTGAGTGGAGTACGCGTGAGCATAACAAGGGAAATATTTTTCGGCACTTCATGATTGCTGGCTTCAATTTCCCCTTGAAAACTAACGTTGTCTCCTAGTCATAGAGTATTATTTGGTCTTCTTACAACCAATGGACGCCCGCGGGGCGTTTATTTAATTTTGAGTGTTTAAGAGGGCGGGCCTTTAATAGACAGGAAGCAGTTAGAAGAGAGGGGCGTTTATTCTTACAAGTGTAACCAGCTCAGCAAAAGTAATATACTTTTGTCGAAAATATCAAGAGTTTTTAAAAATGGTGGAATATCCTGTCCATATTTTTGATACATCTAGGGCGTCTGTTTCAAATCTCAAAGTGAGTGTCAGAATATTCGCTCAAGATCATGTTTTTTGTCCTCATTAGTTTTACCCATATTAATTAGCAAATTTTGCGTCTTTTTACCAATTTCTAGTATTTGGAGTAGTTCTCAAGGGGGGGGGGGGGGGGGGTTTGTCTTTTAGACAGGGGCGTCTAAACGGGAATATTAATTAAGAGGCATTCGAAAGGGAAGGTAAGGAGATTTTATGCTCAAAATTCCTTCTCCTTATCTTTGGAAAGTTTGCCACGCAGGCTAGCAGTAGTGATGTTTTAATTATATTAAGGAAACTCCCAAGTATTTGCAGCGATAAATGAATGTCGAAAGCTAAACCACTGAGAGAACAAGTTTATGCTAGCAGTTGTGTATTTTCAAAAGACCCTGGCCTTCCAAAGAATTATTGGGAACAAAATGATATATCCCCCGACTGTAAAATCAACCTTGCTTCTTTTGCTCGATATTTTAATTTATCGGCTGGTAAGATCCTTTATATATTAGGATCCGATTATCCTATTTTGCAACGTTGGTCATTGCTTCCAAAATTGAATTTTTGGATTCAAGAAGTGCTTTTTTTTGAAAAGGAGGAGAAGCTTATGTTCGTAATGACGAAACTTATGCTGGCACCGGCCAGCTGATCCTCCTTCCGCATCCTCCTCCATCTTCTCTTCCCAGTCTTCCATTTAAACTCGTCAGCCATGGGGTGGTGGAGCTTCAGGGCGGAAAAACGTTGTGCGCAAGCTTCTGCGCATCCCTTATCGCAGGCTCAAGGCGGGCTTTTCTGTGACTGTGTTCGAGGGCTGTTCGAGTGTTTGTTTGTTTGTCACTGAGAGAGTTCTGACTGAATGAAATGCACAAGGTGTGAAAGTTTGCTTCTCGAAAAGCCTTTATACTTTTGCGTGGTTTTTGTTTTTCGTCACTTGAAAATTACTTTGGACTCGGAACAACCAGTGTTAAAGGAAAAACGGATCATCCCGTCAGTCTGAGGTCAGGAATAAAAGTTTTGAACATTTCCAGAGGCGAGTATTTTGATTGTGCATTCGATTTATTTGTGAGTTGTTTTCGCCGTCTTTCGCTGGGCTGAATTAAAACCCGCTTGTATTCTGTTGTTAGTAAATACTTTTTCACATGTCCAGATTATTCCCTTTGAAGAACCAGCTTTATCCATCTCTTCAGTCAAAGAACCATTTGTGCGCCGTAAAACTTTCTCCGAAATAGAAGGCCACTAGGCTTACTCGGGAAGAAAAGACTACTTCGATCATTTTCTGTTGCTCAAGTAATAGCAGTAAGAGTTTTCTTCACTTTTAATTACATAGTTTTGTTTTCCAGTGCACTGTGGAAGTTTCTGTTCTTTATTAGAAATAACTTTCTGTACGCAAATTTTCCTTTTCCCTCGCTGCGAAGTAGAGAACGTGACAACTGCCGGCAGTTACTTTAAAACAATTGACTCTGCCCGTAAGCAATTGCTGGAGCTGGATTTGTCTGAGGCGAGCAAAACAAATACCCTTATGTGCAGTTTTCTGTATTTTCTGACGATTGGCAGAGTTTAATTTGTTTGACTGAAGACCCTCACATGGACCAGTTATTCACTGAGTTATGAAAAATAGCTACATGGTGAATCATTGTTTAGCTGCGAAGCTCACTGAAACTGATCTTTTGCTTTTAAGATCTTTAGGTAGGTTGTTTTCGTACAAAAATAATCATTTCTTCATTGTCCGCAAGAAGTTTTTGCAATGTAATTTTAACTTTGTTTGAAGGAAATCCTACTTACTCGTAGGTTTTTCACAGATGTTATGCATGTTCAACTTGACAACACAAAGCATAATTTATAGTTATCTCTTAGTACGCGAAACGATCAAGTTTAAAAATAAGCTACAGTTGCTTTGAATTCGAAGTTTGGGAAGATTTTACTAGATAAAGATTGATCTTTTTTCTGCCAACATATCAACGCAATAACTTTTACATTGAGGATTTTGTTTACATTTTAGTGATCTACAAAGCCACGAGTATCCGATCGAGCGTGTTTTAAAATATCAGCTCACAGTGCGACAAAGTTCAGTTACTCAAAACACATCGTGGGCAAGCGTTAATTTTTTTGGGCAAATCACTGTACAAAGATATGTTGTTTTTGTGTCCACAGTGGAGCTCCGGACCTTATATATCCAGGAACTTCCTTATATGAACACATTTTGTGAATGCATCTTGAAAAAAATAGGGCCTACGCATGCACATTTCCAGTACAACGCAAGGAAATTAATGTCGTGAAAGTCCGTTTTACTATGAGGTATTCTCCGAGAAAATTGAGTAATGATAAGGTTATAACCACAGCTTGCAACTTTTGAAGACAAATTGCTTGTCCTTTCCAGGTTATGAGTGGAAACATTATATTTTTAGGCAAAAAAATATTTGAAAACCCGCCATTTTTTCAGACCCGGCCAGGGGATCTGGGCAAAAAAGTTCACGCATGCTCATTACGTTTTTCCGCCCTGAATGGTGGAGCGGCGTTCTGTGCCTCGGCCTCAAAGCGAGGCGGAATTTTTTGAGCAGGCGCTCTAGAATCCTGGTCGCTTCCTTGCTCGTTTGATCCTTTGGAACAAGGAGTTAAAACATCCCGGCTTCGGTTCTCTTTTGTCAAAGGCTTTGAAAATGGATGAGGAATATGACTGTATCGTTCTGGGAACAGGACTAAAGGTTAGCTTCTTTATTGAAGTCTGAAAAAATCCCTGTTATTTGTGGTGTGGTTCTATCACTATAAGTTAGATCGAGTAGTAATTCACACACCCTTTCATTGAAACGACATTTACATGGGCATTACCCTCGTGATTCTAAATGAAAAATTAAAGTTTATTAACTTGATAGTAATCTCTGCCAAAACGAGTAGGTGTAGAGTTTACACCCGAGTCAATTTATTAGATTTCCCCAGGTTTTAAAAAGCAAAATTTTAGTTTGTCTACAAAATGCTTATAATATGGGGACTGTGTCTTTTAAAATAAGCTAGACATCCCATGTTTCTTTTGCTTAATACTTTGCCAACATTCATGCAACTTTCGAATCGAAAGCGACTTGTACCTAAGCGATACACTTTCAGTATTTCGAAACTGTCATTAAAGCTCAATTTCCTTGCATTGTTCATCATTAAACGCAAAGGTTTGTGGTCGATGGGACAGTAAAATGCAATTTTCGTACTTTCCATTTCCATTCAAGTAGATAAACCGAAACCTACAATACTCAGTACTGTACACATGTGGGCCTGTCTAAAGTTCCTTCTATATTTAAAGGTTTTTTCCATTCTGAAACAAATTCTTTGTGAGTAGAGCAATAATTATGTTGATTGTGATTCTAGTAATATGATACTCTATATTATGAAAGTACATGTACTGACTGTTGTTTCACAACGCTTCAAAGCCATTTTACATTATATACCTCTTAGTAGAATGATGAGTTTAAGGTCCATTCTGTAAATTACGAACCGCGCTTTTCCCGTGGGTCATAAATCAATGGGAAAAAAAAAACAGGATCCGTAATTTACAGCACAGACTGTGAAAGCAAAGCTAGAAAGATGCTTATTACATGGTTTTCTGTTTTGGGGAACCAGAAACAATTGCAGGACAAGTAAATTAATAGTCATTTGACTGGCGTAAAAAAAAAACGAAAGATTTTATTGGTTCACAAAGGCAGTAGCACTTTAGAAAAGCTTTCCATTGAAAGTGAAATCATAATGCAAATTTGCCAAGTTGAAAGTTTCTCTGGCAGTCAAAACTAAGAACACTGTAAAGTTTTAGCTCGCTGGAGTCTTTTGGGGTTTCACAAAACAGTAGTGGGACACCCAAAATAACTAAAAAGCTAAACTAGTTGGGTAACCGTAATTATAATAATAATTATTAAAAATGTGAGAGTCAGGAAAGAGGCACAATAAATACCCCATCTTTGCTGACCGCTGACCACACCTCTGGATACTTGTGAAAACTGGATACTGTGTCTGGCTGGAGATGTCTTACATCTTTCTTTTGTTGGTCCTTGAAAAAATACTGCATGTCACAGAAGCCTGTCGAGATAATCAGGTGCAGGTGGATTTTTCTGTATATTTTAGTGGGAATAACTCCGTAATCTTTTAACTTGTTACCTTTTATAAATTTAGATTTTAGAGAATTATACAGGTAAATTCACCTTATGATACCATGTATAAACTCATTTTATAATTTTTTCCCTATTATTTTGGTGTCCTCGATTAGCTTTTTCTGTTTTTTAAAGACATCGACACTTAACTAAAGTTGCTATGTTATGTTATGTTATGTACGTTTGTTTATTTCATTGTCAAAGGAATTGCTTGTGTTTCTTTTGCAAAATGTCTCGATCTCTGCAAGTCCATTCTCGTCTTCTTAGCTGTGACCTACAGTGTACGATAAAAGTTTCAATCATAGACTAGAATCCTCTTCTTAACTAAGATTACAGCTTCTTCATCAGCTTCATTCTCAAATAAACACAGGTTAAAATTTGGAAGGACAAAGTCAACATGCAAGTCCTTAGGGTTCACAGACATATGACAGTGCTGGAAATAGTTTTTCTTGCTTGAAAGGTCATGTGTCCTTTCACACCTTTACTTTGAAAGGACACATTCGAAAATTGGTCAGTCATTAATTAGAATACCGTATTTACTCAAATAAGCACCAAGTCACTTATTAAATTTTTCACGCTTCAAATGTGGTGCTTATTTGATGGTGGCGTTTTATGTTTTGAAAGTTGGATACAACAAAGAATTGTTTTCGCCATGTTGTTGTTATTTGTTGTATTACTAACAGAATTAACGTCTTTTGATTTTGATTATAACGGGGCCATGGCTCTTGGTTTGGGCTTATCACTCTTTTGTCCCAAACGCGGTGCTTATTCAAGATAGGTGCTAATTCGAGTAAATACGGTATGCTTTTTAATCTCTTGATAGTACATGGCAAGAAAACCTTAAACCCAAGCAATGATTTTGGGTAACCCCTTTCATGAACATGTTCTTCACATTAGCAACTGTTTTGCTTTAAAGAAATAACCTTTCCTCCAAATTTCTCATGATTCTAGACACAATTTGTATAAATCTGAAGCTTTGGAAAAGAAATGAAATAGTCTAAATTGACCAGTAGAATGGAAATGATTGCTTCCTGCCATCTGGCAAGTTCATTAAATTTTGCTTGAATGTGATTTTTATTCAGACAGAAGCTGGTGTAATTCAGGGAAATGAAATGTTGGTTTAGAACAGTTCCTCATGCTTATTTGTATTTGTTACATTGTTGAACGTGCTCATTAACAAATTCTCTACTGGTTATTCTGGAGAAAGAGTGTCCAGGACACTGGTAGTTTTGAAAATGGCAATTCAGTTCAGAGAAAAAAAATAGAATTATGTAGTGAATATGTCACTTTATTTATATGTTTATTAGTGTTCTATGCAAACTTTTACTTTGTTTTGTTTTTTGTTTTTGTCGTACAGTTTGTTTTGTCGTCCAAAATATTTTATCTTACCTTGTGTGAGCTAAACTTTTACAGTCGAACCTTGATTATCCGGACCTCGATTATCCAGATTTCTTGATTATCTGGACTTTTTCTCTGGTCCCAATTTGGTCTTGAATATTTATTACTCACGATCAAGATCCATAGCCATATCCTTTTTAAACTACACCATTGAAAAGTGCAGTCAAATGCGAGGGTTTTTTTACTTTGAAACAGCTGCAAAAGCAGTGCTCACACGCATCGTAACTAATGAAAAACATTCAAATGAGTTCTGATTAGCTCAGAGTTTGCATCGTTGCTAAGTGAAATTTCACATTCTACTACATTTTTTTGGCTCCCCTGCATGGTATGCAAAACAAACAAGCTAGTGTCGCTAACGTTTATTCACGATCATCATGTCTTTGAAACACAAGCGATCTTTTTTTGATGAAAGATAAACAGTCTATAATTGGGCAATTAGAGAAAGGAGAGAAAGGAATCAATTTGTCAGCTGAATATGGCATTAGTAAGCAGCAGATCTCTGATATCCGCAGGAACAAGGAAACAAGCGTGAAGTTTGCTGACATCTGGCACTCCAATGTCTGGTCCCCCAAACAATTTGTAAAAGTGTTGTTTGACGATTAATTGTCGTTTTCTTAATGTAATCAGTTTTGTTCTTCATTAATATCATATTTTTGATTATAAAGACCCTCAATTATCTGGACTACTGTATTTTGTCTGGTCCTAGTGAGTTGGGCTGTACTTTGTTTGCCTTTTTTTTGTCCTTTAAGTCAATGCAACATTTTTACATGTCCCCTTGTCAAACCAATATTTAAAAATTTTCCAATTCAGTTTCAAGGTCCTGAGTTTTTCAACTCGCTAAGTCGAGAAATTTAGAACAGTGGATTGTTTGGAAAAGACTTAAAAAGTCCCTTCTTTCTTAGTCACATAATTATACATTGTACTCTTTGTTGAGCTACACACTTTTTCTTTTCTTTAATTTATTAATAAACCCTTTTTCATTAAGTACCTTTAATGCACATGGTTTACTATCCTATAATATTCTCCAGGAAGCCTATAGTTCCACAGCCCCTGGCTTCTACACTCTGCAGCTGTATATACATGTAGCCTTCCTTGCCGATTTGTTAAATCGATTAGCATCTATCCTCTTCCATATTATTTGTAAAATTTATTGTGTTTTTGTAAATTATAAAATACAGTTAATGGTTAATGGCAAAATAAATGAATGAATGAACCTTTTTGTACTTTATATTAAACTTTCAGGAATGTGTTCTCAGTGGGCTTATGTCTGTGAATGGAAAGAAAGTTCTTCACATGGACCGACAGAAGTACTATGGTGGGGAGAGTGCATCAATCACCCCCCTGAATGATGTATGTGGATCGTTGATTTGTTTAAATAATTTTCACCTTGATATATAGGATGCTTTGTTTTGCCTTTTTTGTGTCATGGAGGTTATTAAAATTGCAGGCCAGAAAGTTTCCGCCCGTTGGTTTGTTTTGGATAGCTTTATAGTTAAAACCAGTATTGTTCAGAGTAATTTTTTTTATCTTATGTACATGTACAGTTTTGGTAGGATGTCAATCAAGATAGAGCATCACTGGATGATTGCACCAGTTAAAAAACCCAGAAATTAGCTTCCTTTTTTTCAGTCAACTGACATCATTGAAATAATTTTGGTGCTGACACTGTACATGTAGTGTTATTACATGTAGTCATATCAAAAATGCTCATTTTGTTGTTGTTGTTTTGAATTTTAGTTCTTTACATTGTTTGGTAAGACACTAGATGATGAAAACAAGTATGGAAGGCCTAGAGACTGGAATGTTGATCTTATTCCCAAATTTTTGATGGCTGGAGGTAAGTTTATAATAATTATTTATGTAAGTCAGTAGAAGAGAGTCACATCCAGTTTAATTCCTTATGGCTCCACAGATGACAAAAACTGGGATTTTACAGCTTTTAAACTCATTGCCAATTGATGAGCTTGGGAACTGGTGTCTAAAAAGTTAGCGTGGGAGGCCAATTGCGAAAAATAAGGCAAGGAGGTAACCAGACAACCCTGGATATTGGAACCACCCCTGCGAGCGGCCACTAACTGGCACCATCACACTGAGAAAAACCTCAGTGGAAGAGATACTTACCAAGTGAAATACTTACCTGCGCATCCACACATGACAGCCGGGAGGGAGGAGAGCGAGCAAGAATCTGCAAAGATTTGCCAACAGAAAGTTAAAAGATGATCTGCAACGATCAGCGAGAATAGCTTGCAAAAAAATGCTTCAGGATAGCAGCCCTGAAAACCCCAAATGGGCTCCCCCGCACGTCACGCATGCTAATACAGGGACACCGCTGGCAGCATTGGCTTGAAGTTAACTTAAACTAAATAAAAATTTAGCCACATAAAAAATCAGTTGATTTGATGCAAGCTGCCACTAAAATCCACTAGAAAATAAATTCACAACAACGACTTCATGTAAAAAGCACTGAAACAGTCCAGGGAATCACAGAAATGGAGAGAGAATTTACCAAACGAGCTAGGGTCCTTTCGTACATATAGAGCGATTTTCGTATGACCTTGAAATGAAAACGTGTAAACAAAACAGAAAAAAATCAAACGAACGGAAATAGAGCAATTTGATTGGTTTATCAAATGGATACAAATGAGCGTGGCTTTTGGTTGGTTAAGCGAACGCTCGGGTGAAAAAACTTCATGCCCGAGAACTTTCTTGAAATCAATTGATACTTCGCTTTGACGTCATACTGCAACACGATTGGCCAATCGAACAATGCCTTCACCATATTAGGGTTTTCTTTGGCGGGAAAACAAAGAGTCCATGTTTTGATCTTTTCACTTATTGGCTGATGAAACAAATAATGAACACTGTACCGAAACCATTTTTCAAGGTCATACGAAAATCACTCTAATGTATGATTGCTGCTTAAAGGGTTAAGCAACAACAACAAAGTGAATTCGCACTATTTCAAGAAACTTTTCATTGTTGAAGAAGTCGCCATTGTTCAAAGTACCGACTAACCACTCACTATCTACTGTGCATACATGTAGATAGAATATTAGCCAATTAGATTGTAAAATCTGTGAAAGTTGGCTAGTTGGTTTCTACTGATAAAATAATTTACTGTTGTTTATGTTTTAAACAATCTTGGATCCCAGCTGTTTAGGTACACACTGAATAGCAACTGTTTAACTGTTTCTCATTTTAGGAGAGCTTGTAAAGCTGCTAATTATAAGTGGAGTGACAAGGTACCTAGAATTCAAACAGATAGATGGAAGCTTTGTTTACAAGAAAGGTGGTAAAATTTACAAGGTTCCTGCAGATGAGAAGGAAGCCCTTGCCACTGGTCTGATGGGCATATTTGAGAAACGTCGTTTCCGAAATATGTTGATGTTTATCAATGATTTCGAGCCCGATAACCCTAAAACATTTCAAGGTACGAAAGGCCTCATTAAAGTGTTATTCTTGTCTTGCTACATGTAGAATGGCAGGCAGGGTTAAGAGTACATGTACATGTTTGTATTGTGAGCTTCTGTCCGACTGCAGCTTGATTTTGTAACTGGGAAAAAGGCCTCTAAACCCATCAAATGAAGTAACTTCATTATTATTGTAAGTACAGTTGAACCTCCTGTAATCAACCACATAAAATGCAAAGAGTCAGTCGCTTACAGGACATGGTCACGTGCGAGAGTCAAACTGCAGAGGGTCTTCTAGGATGGGAAGTCCGGATGCATCTACATGTACATGTACACTGTACTTTCAGGAGAGAATGTCTTGTATGCAATTGTTGGGTTACAATTCAGTGTTCCAAGCTGCGACCGTTTTGGTCGCCATGGCGAGTAGAAAAAATTTTGGCAACTAAAATTGGAGTGAAAGTGGCCAATTTGGCGACGTGTGGTCCGCAATCATGTGCCAAGAAATTCCTGAGAGTTTTTGAGATGCGTGTTTCTAAAAGTTAGTGTTTATGGTCTTTTTAAGTTAAAGTGAGATAGACATTTGTATTGAATATCATTTATGCTCTGTTTTCTTTATAATTTGCCTAATGTCACTGTAGTTCTCTGGGTATTTATCCAGGGTATTAAGATGTTGTGTGCACCCATTTTGATTCTTTCAAACCATCACTAAGGTTACACAAACTGTCCCTTTTTTCTGGCGACAAACACTTGAACCACAGCAGACCATTATTTGTAGGCAGTTATCTGCAGGCCACTTGGTGGACTCTTGGCCAATGAAAAGGAAGAAAAATTTGCAAATTGTAATTTTTATTCCAGTGAATTTTTGTTTTTCCATTGTTTTTGGGTATGGTATATGTACACTGTAATGTACACTCTGTGCTTAGGATTTGATACAAAGGAAAATCAAAAATTGACTGACATAAAAAATGAACTGCAACATTACTTCACAGTACATGTTATTTGATGAATAATTTTTATTAATTTGTATTTTCTGGACAATGCAGGGGTTAATCCTGAGAAGACGACAATGAGAGAAGTGTATCAGAAATTTGGTGTAGATGACAACACAGCAAGTTTCACGGGACATGCCTTGGCTCTGCATCTTGATGATACGTAAGTTATGTTTGATCAGCATCTTATTTCTCCTTAACCCTTAAATTCCTACTGGTGGGTTACAGGGCTTGAAAGTAATTTTTTTGATAACTAACCGGCGAGGGGTGGGGGGGGGGATTCACCTTAAACACTGCAAAACGTTGTTTGTTTAGACTGCAGCCAGTTAAATGCCTTTCTCTAGTGTTTGAAACTGCACTTCTTCTTTGTCATTATTCTCGATCTTCCATTTCCTCTTCAGAAAAAAGAAACAGGTGTAAGATTTTCAATGACTGAAATTTTTACAAACCGTGCCGGGATAGTAAGGCTCATTTTAAATAACCAAACGCTAGAAACTACTAACGGTTAATTAACGGGTTACCCTTAGTTTTGAGCCCTGGGCTTATGCAAGAATAACTCTCAAAATTCCTATAGTATTTCCTCTTTTTTTGCAAGATCTAAAGAATTTTAATACCAAAGAAAAGTCTTACCAAAGTGGTTTCATTTGGTGACAAATCTAGAAGAGAACAACCATCCACCTGCACCATAGGGAAACCAATGTTTACTTTCACACTTTCTAGCTAGTTTGGGAGGCCAGGAGAAAACTGATTGCAGATTGATGTTATGATCAACATTATTGACAGCTATCAAAACGGGGTATCTGCTGAGCAGTATCACTCGACCATATCGCGGGTTTTGCTCAAGTTTATTTTTTTAAAGATTCATTCGAAATATCTTGTGTTTATGTCACTATGGCCCCACACTATTAAGATCATGGTTGATCATCCTGTATATTAAATGAGTGCAATTTGTCTTGAAAAATTGTGAAGTACTGCATTCTGTCTGAGGTTTGTACATGTACAGTGTATGATAAATACAGCTGTTTCACCTCAGATGTGATATATAAAAAGTATGAAAGTTTGGTTAATACACACCCCCAGATTTGTTGACAAGATATTGTACAGCACTTGTCAAATGCAAAAAATTCGGCCTGGTTTGTTTTCCAGGCCTAATCTACTGTGATCAAGAGCCATTATGACTCTTGAATGTGATTGAGGATGTTTGCTATTTTTTGGGTGTACACATAAGGCAATCATCTTGATGTATGACTCTAAATCACTTAGCCTTTCCGTCAAGTTAAGTCACATGAATGTGTCCTCAAGTTAACTGATTTGTGGATTACGAATTTATTGTTTGATTTAAAATACAAATTTATTAATGAGAGCTTCGCTTTTAGCCTTGCCGGTCAAATGGGTGGACGCTGTTTGAAGCCAGTAAAGCTTTATTTATGAAGAATTGAAAGATATATTGGAGGAAAACAAGCATGGTTTTGACAGTTAAAGCCGCACTTTAACTCATTTTGTCATATTTGAAGAACATAATTATGGCCAACAAGTGTCTCGCAAAACCGTCACGAAGTCTCTTGCTGATAGTGTTGTACATTGCTTGCGACTCTCGGCCTTTACATGAGCAGGAGAATCAATTACGATTCAGCAACAGTAAACATTTCCGTCTTTATTGAACAAAGAAACATTTCATTTCAGAATGATTTTCACTAAAAACCATGAGATTGGGAGTCTTGTTGTGAGAAAAGTTAAAAAATTGTGAGACTCATGGTAGAATCGTGAGCTTGGACCAGCCTGGGAGTCGAAGAGCAATTGCTGATCTTTTTGTCATGTTTATCGCCTGGACGAGTCAAAAATCTTCAAAAGGTCATAAGCTTTCATCTCGAAGTTGGCCATAGTGCTAATTTGAAACATTCAAAGTCCACATGAAGACAACTTATTGTCCTGCAACTCCTGTGAAATGTACAAAATCAGCACATTTCAGAACAGGAATGATGTACGACAGTTGTCATTTTGATATCAGGCGCTTTCGTTCGTAGCCGAGTAATTACAAACAGCGTCTAC